>CANXYI010735842.1:0-20429 GCA_948208565.1 Hura crepitans
ATAATACTTTTAGGCTTATTGAGTCAATATGAATGGCTATTCGTAGATTTGCTAATGACATTGGATGGATACAATGTAATCTAGTGATGCATTTAGTAGGAAATCGATTTGAAAGTCTATTGAAATTATTGATATTAGGTATGGATGTTTTTGCACATTTGATATGCTATTATGGCTATCAGGATAATGATTTAGCAATTTTTTACTTTCTCAAGTTGCCAAATTCATTGGTTTACTTGTTGCTTCCAAGTATTGGTTATAATGGTGGATCTTAAGATTTAAATTGGGGAAATAGTCCATTAACATTTTCGGATATAATGTTGTAGCTATTACATTAGGCATATAGGAAGCATTTGTTACACTCATACACATTCACACGGGTCAATAAGCTTTTTTTTATCCTAATTTTGATTTTTTTTAAAAAAACAAAGAAAAAAAAACTTTTTAATTATACAAAATTTTAGTTGGTTTAATTCATCTAGTAAGTAGGTACTTCTTTGGGATTTTGAATAATGAGTTTGAAGTAACAAAAAGGCAAGCTGGAAGAGATTCTTAAACCAATGTTTAAAATCAAAGTTTATCTCATCGTGTGGCAAAATTTTCTTAAATATGTTTTATTTATAAGACTAAGATTTTTGGTGTTTTCAATTGAGTTCATATTGCAAAACCGATTCTACAAATTAATTGTTGTATTGAAAGGTTATGGTTTTATAGGTTTGGTGTAATCCAAAATGAAAGTTTTTTGCTTTTTGTATTTTTGTTTTAGACTCAAATTGTTTATGTAATCTTAATATTTATCTTAATAGGTCTTTTCAATAATCGTGGCCCACTATATTTTGTTGTTACAAAGGTTTATTTCTCTAAAATAGGTTTCATTACTTGTCTCATTGCCAAGATTCATAGTGAGTTGCTTCTTTTTTTTGGCTCATATCATATTTATCTAATTATATCGTCATACTCAAAATCCTTTTCCAAGTTTATATGCTCAATACTCAAGCATCAGTTGAAAAAATGCTAAAGAGATCGATGAGTATATTGAAGAAATCCATTAAGGTCCAAAGAAACTTATCCTACTTTTTAGACATAGCAAATGGGGAATAGATTTAGCTATTGCTTTAACACTTTATTAGCCTAATTTAAAATATAAGGTAGTTGGATTGGCATTTGCAACTAAAGTCCATATGGTGGTAGGCATATAACTTTAGATATTTTATGCAAAGGATAACTTGGTAATTACGTTAATGCATGGAAACTTATAAAAATCATAATTTGTAAAGTGTTGAAGATATTGTGGTTTTTATATCTATTTCTTTCTAAAGTTTTAGATGCTATTTGGATTGTTATAGTGTATCATATTGTTTTTAATCATTTTGTAGCAAACAATGTATAGATTCATTGTTCATTATTTCATAATATACTGTATTGTTAATTTGGATTGTTAAGAAACAATTAAATAAGAGAAAATGGGAACGTATTGATTTTATGTGTTCCAATTATTTTCTTTTTTAGTTTCTAATTATATACTCACAAGTTTTATAAAATTTTAATCACGCGCTTATTATATATTACACATTAGACTTTTTTTTTGTATTTACAGCTAAAAAATGCTCCCTCACTCTTTATGTGCTTATCACATTCATTTTTTATTATATAAATAATTTATATGTATGACGTATATTATTTTATATTATTGAGCTCTTTGAACTCTTCCATTTCCAAGTTTCATAACTTTCTTTCATTTTTATATAAATGCATATTTTTTAATCTTATTTATCCCTTTAATTTTTTATTGCAAAAAAATATATATTTTTGATTTATTATGACATATGTGACTTTATTAATATTTGAATATTATTATATAAGCTAGGACATTCTCGATTATTTAGTTAATATTTTGAATTCATAAATGTTATCTTTTTATTATTTTTAAAATATTTAAATTATTAATTAAAATTATAAGATATAACTAACTTTTAATAAAATGGAGAAAATTTATAATTCTCATTATAAATTATTATTGATAAATTTAACAATTATAGTAATAAGGATATTTTAGTCAATTATTATTTTAATTATACAATACGATACCGTCAAATCAAATAAAAAATTGTTATAAAATAGTGGGACAATATAAAGCCTTACCAACCTTTGTACCTATGAAATAATATGGTACAATATGATACAATAATATAAAATACATTATGGAACAATGAGATACATCAAAACTCCATCACTAGTTTTTTGTGCTTTTCCTATGCATTTTTCACTCTCATATTCTTTCTATTCCAAAATGATAGTTTCATTTTTTCACACGTATTAAAAAATTAATTACCATAGTTAGATTAATAAAATTTTACTAATATATCTCTATATAAATAAAGGACATGTTAATGTATAATATAATTTACATTATTTGATTATTAGACGCGTTAATAAGAATATATTGATTAATTATAATATTACAAGTGAAAATAAATTACTCAATTAGCAAGATGGAGTTTGATTCAAGGAATAGTTATTTGACCTATAAGTTCAACATAAATAAGGTCGTGTATAAGTTGATCGTAAATAGGGTTATGCATTAGTTAATTCGATTAAAAAGAAAAACATAATAGAATTAATGAAAACTGAAATAGATAAAAATTATTAACTTGTTCATTATAAATAGGGTTGTGCATGTTGGTTCGGTTAAAAAAACACCAAATACAATTAATGAAAATTAAAATGAATAAAAATCATCAACCAAACCGAATCAGTTTAGTTGATAAATAGAATCTAATTGAATCAAAATATTTCAATTCGACTTATTGATTATGGGCTTTAGTTATTAGGCTCTTTATTTTGGATCTAAAATTAACATTAAATATAAGTATATAATTATATTTTTTTAGACATTAAAATAATATTTGAAATTCAACTCAAAACGAATATATTTCGTTTGATTCTATCTATTTAAAATTCTTTCGTAAATTAAATTAATTAAATAAAGTTATAAAAAATGAATTGAAATAAATCGAATTGTTAAAATAACCTAAACTAAATTTTATTTCAATTTAATATTTTAATTTAAATCGAATTATACATAAACCATATATTTATATAGACATAAAATCGATGGTCAATTATACGTTGGAGTCTTGAGCAAATCTAAAACAACTAATCTTGTCACTTGCATATAAAACTGCCAATAGAAAGGCTCCAACTTCTCGACAAAAACCCAAATGCCTTTTCTCTCTCATTGAAACAGATTCTTGAATTCGATTGGTTCTCTTCCCCGCTGGTAATTTTATCACTACAACAAATTCCTGAAACAGGTGTACGTGCCGAAACTTGATCTCCTTTAATACCATAATTACCCTTCCAACATTTACGATATTTCAATGTGCAAACAGCATTTCATTGCTCCTTGATGATCTAATACGAAAGATCAGATAACTGGCTGTTCTTGCTAGAAGAAGCGAGTGAGAGCGGAGAGAGAATTTGCTAAGGCGAAGAGATAGAAATAAGATTGGAACACATTGATATCCGAATAGAGGCATTTTTTTTTATCCCTTTTAGGGTTTTCGAGGATTAGGGTTTCCTAGTAAAGGATAAGTCTATTGGTTGTTGAATTAGGGTTTAGATATATGTGGCGTCCGCTATCTTGAATATTTTTGTTGTTCTTTTAAGGGTATCCCTGTATTAGTATGTTTCTTGATTTTCGGTGAGCCCTAATGTGAGTGGAGTTGTTGCTGAGAGGAAGTTAGGGTTTCAATGGGAAGCACTGGTGAGCCTGACCGTAAACGGCGTCACTTTAGCTCTATATCACCTACGGCTGCTATGGCTAAGCAGCAGCCATTTTCAAACTCTTCCGAGGATAAGAAGGTATCAGCTTTGTGCTCATTTTTTTTTTTTATCCAAATTTACGCGGATCTTTTTTGATTAATTGATTTATTTAGACGATTTTTTCTGTGATTTTTGTGGTTTTCTGAGATGACTTTGTTTAATTATTTGAAATTTCATGCTTTTTTTTTTTAAATTAAGCAAAATCATATATTACCTTAAATGCTATCTGATTGAAACACAAGTACTTAATGTTCAGTCAGATAGAAACAAACGAAGGTAAAAGAGTGTGAAGCATAAAGTTCACACTTTTTTATTATTTCATTTCTGTAGGAAATGGATCCTATGGGCGTATGAATTATAATTTTTCTATATGAACTATGTTTGTTGGGAATGGAAGTTGTATCACGCTTCTTATTGGACCCCTAAGGTAGGAAAAAGCATAGATATTCATTAAAAACTCATGAGATTGATGGCAGAACACAACTTTATAACGGAAACTGGAAGAGCTTTTTATTAATGTAACTAAGATTGAACCTCAACTTTGAGAATCAACTTCCCCAGGGAAAGTTTTAGTATATATTACATATTCGTTGTTTTTTAAGATTTCTTTTTCCGGGCTTTGATTGTTTAGTGGTAGAAGCTTGATCACTTGGTAATACAATAGCTGGCATTACCTTTTTTATTGGTCAATATTATCTTTCAGATAGTGTTACAGCTGCCTATTTTTACTTTGAATGTACCTGATTGGATATCCTCTTCATTGATTAAGACACGTTTCCTTTCCTTGTGACACAACGAACAGTATCCAATTTTTACTTGCAAGTTCAATGACTTTGTTGATGACTGATTCCTTTTGATTTTTGTGCTCTTAGAAAATTCCTCTCAAAAGCAGCCTGTAGTTTCCATTTTTGATTTGATCATAGAATTTACGGGCCATGATTTTTTTTTTTCCTGTTTCTTGGCTGTTCTTCTCTAGTTTGATGGTTATTTGGTGCTTATTTCTTCTTTCATTTCTTAAATACTGATTGGAATGAGTATTGGAAACTAGTCCTAGTTTGGCCCTTTAGAAAATATATTGTACTCTTCACTTAGGTGATTTATGATATATAGATTATCAGAAAATAATATCAGTAAATTATTCAATCTTTTCCCCTGAACTCACCTTTTGTTGTTCCATGATGCAGCTTAGTACTGCTGTTCTTCAATTTCAAAATCAAAAGCTTGTACAGAAATTAGAAGCGCAAAAGGTTGAGTGCTCTGCATTAGACAATAAGTTCTCACAGTTGAAAGAGAAACAACAGCCTTATGAATCCACATTGAAAGCCATCAGTAAATCTTGGGAAGTGGTAATTTGTCTATCACATACTTTTTCTCTATTTTGTTTTGATTTTTCTCAGTTTTAGGCAGTTTCTGCTGTTCAAGGACAGGGAAAAACTTCTATTATCTTTTTAATTTTTGCATCAGTATTGGAGATTGCTTTCTGATTAATTGGCTTTATGCTTTCATGTAGTTGGTTAGTGACTTGGAAGCACATTCGAAGCGGACAAGAGAGTTTAGCTCTGGGCAGGACATCAGACACTTATCAATTACCGAGGGTGATGATTGTCTGCCTTATCATTTTATAGTCTCTCTCATTATTTCACACTGCAGAATATAATTCTTACAAGTTCTATCTTCCTCTGTTTCTTGGATTTCGAAGTGTGCCTATTAACCTTCTTTAATTGAACTTGTCCAATTCTTGTGAGGAAATTTTTGTAAAATGGCTAGTTATAAATAGTAAGCGGCTTCCAAGATATGTATTTTATCATTGTTATTTGTGTATTGTATTTCATTTAAAACTTCTCCAGGAAAAGCCCAACACTGAGGAATTTGGATTTGCAGTATTTTTTAAACAAATGTGTGAATGTGTAGAATTTACATGAACTAGTGGATAAGGACTTGGAGTTCAGCACTTCATTATTAAGCATATTCCATTTTCTGATAGGGGTGTTTCAAATTGCTTGTTAGATGAGATCAAGGATGCTTTTCTAAGCCGACTGATTGAAACTGGAGCAACCGAAACTTCCTCGGAAAATAATTGCTTCAATCAAATGGAAGAAGATAAGGAAAATGTTTCTGAAAAGATAAAGAACATCATAGGTAATTTAGTAGCTGCAATTAATGATCTGTGGAAACTAAAGGATGGAATCCATGTCTCTGCTTTAAAAGAGAATTTGGAGGATGGTAAGTTTTTTTTTTTACGCAGGTGCATTTTTGTGAAATTTGTTGTGGGCTTCTTCTGAGTTCTCTCTTAGTGTACCATATTTATTGCTCCTTTCTCTAGGTTCTTGTAGTCAGGAGGAATCTTTTGAGTTAGAGTCAGAGGTTAATAACTTGAGATTGGCCCTAAGTGACCTTCATTTGAAGCACAAAGCACTTGCAAGGGACTTGCAAAGCCGCCAAGACATTGATGCTAAAAATAAAGCAGACCTTCAGCGCCTAAAAGGTGAAATTTTTTAGGTTTTAGTAAATTTAGTTTCAAATTAAATCCCATAGTTGTCACCCGCTTAATTAATTTACATTCTCCATGTGAATACATGCGTGCTATTTTTTTATTTTATTTTATTATTTTTTTGTCCGATCTGTTTATGCATGTTCTCCATTATGTGGTGGTTGATTTACGTCCACATGCATATACTTGTTTCATGGTTGTTTGTAACCCTTCAGGCATTTTACTTGTAGTTTGGTAATTCAGACTTTACATTTAAAGATCATTTTTTAATTATAATAATGTCATTGAAGAAGTAATTTTGTTAGGGTAGCATGGTTCTATTATTGATTAGATGATGTGAAGAGTGCTTTTTTATTTCTATGCTGTGTTGCATATCTAAGTTACTCTGTAAATCATTTGTTGCTTTGTAAAGGGGAACTGGAAAGTGCACTTTCAGAATTAGAAGAGAGTAATTCTAAACTGGCAGCTCTTAAAGCAGAAAGAGATGCACCAAAGGGCACATTTTTCCCTGTTTTAAACCTTGGAAATAAGCCAGTTGGTATTGATAGGACCAGAGATAAACAGAAGAATCTGCAAGAAATGGAGTCTGCTCTCAAAGAGCTGCTAGTAAGTTTTGTTGTTCCCCTCTTTCTTTATGGGTTAATTGACCTGCAAGAGGTGGACGTATAAAAGAATTTGTGCTTCACAGGATCAAGCTTCTTCTCGACTACTTGAATTGAAAGGTCTTCACGAGGAAAGGATAAAAACATTGCAGCGTTTATCCTATTTACAGGTTTGCTTTCTGAATTAATTGATTCATATTCTGTTATTAATTAAATCGTAGTTTCTTCCAAATGTTTCTAAATGGACCCCTGCTTATTCAGTAATATAAATAGTGTACGAATATTTTGCCATACAGAATTCCTTGAAGAATGTGAAATGTATTTCTTCCTCACAAGTCTATCTGTTGGTGAGAGATCAACTAGAAAAGTCAAAATCAGAAGTTTTCCTGTATCAGGCCTTATATGAGAAACTACAGGTTGTAACTGGTCGGTAGTTTCATTTATGCCTTATACTTCATTTCTTTTGCATGGATTTGGTTCTGATATTGACTATATGCATCTTTTTGTAATCACAGGTTGAGAGGGATAACCTTGTTTGGCGGGAGAAGGAATTAAGCATGAAAAATGATTTAGTTGATGTCTTTCGAAGATCTGTTGCTGTTGTGGATTCTAGAATTGCTGATTTAGGTGTGGAGATACAGAGACAGATAAACGAGAGAACTATGATTGAGACTAAGCTGGAAAAAGCATCAAATGAACCAGGTTAGTGACAGCTAGATGCTTTCTTATGTTATTCTCTCAAATACTGCTGCCTTCTTGCTGTGATTTTGTGCTTAAAGCCTAATGGATATGCTCTCTTCAGGAAGAAAAGAAATAATTGCTGAATTTAAAGCCTTAGTTTCCTCATTTTCCAATGAAATGGAAAATATGCAACGGCAATTGGGTAACTACAAAGAGGCTGCCTCTAATATTCATACTTTGCGGGCTGATGTGAGGTCTCTTTCTACTGTTCTTGATAGGAAGGTGGGTCCGCTATTGTGTCTTTGGGCATTTATGTTTCCTCTTTAGTTAAGAGGCTTAATCCTTGCTTTTCTGGAGCAGGTGAAAGAAGGTGAAAGTTTGTCCTCCAGATCTAAAGATCAAGTTGCTGAGATACAAAGGTTGCAATCTTTGGTATGTAGTATATTAAATATGCTCTTTCATTTCATCCAACAATTGTATAGTTTGAGTAAGCATTGTAATGTCACATGAATATGCATTATCTCATCAGACAATCTTTGCATTACAGTTTTGTTGTTTATCACTATTTTCCGTTTTTTTTTGTTTTTTGCAAAATCTTTGTTCTTGTTTTTCTTGTGAAATAAATCAAGAGATAATGTCTTGCTCATGTAGTTATTGTTTCTGGGATTTAGATTTTGAGGAACTTTTTATGGGTATGGCTTCCTTTTAGTTGGATCAAAAATAGGTTTTATTACTATTTGGTGCAAAGCGCAGATAGAACCATTTTGAAAAATAGTGA
Organism: Hura crepitans; assembly: GCA_948208565.1. NCBI lineage: Eukaryota > Viridiplantae > Streptophyta > Magnoliopsida > Malpighiales > Euphorbiaceae > Hura > Hura crepitans. The sequence goes on from CANXYI010735842.1 coordinate 8,378, forward strand.
AATGCTTGGCTTGGTGAAGATTTCCATAATTATTTATTTATTCTAATTGTTTACTTTGTCCTCCAAATGGTATCAACGGAGTTGAATGTTCTGGTCCCACGTTATGGATCATTTCACCGAGCAATAGTTAAGCTCATCAAATGGAGCTTGTACCTTTGAGCTCGTCAAAGAGAGCAAGAACTGTGGAACACATTTATTTTTACCGGAAATTGTCTTATTTTATGGATTAAGTTTAGCCTCGTTATATAGAGGTTACAACTCTAGTAAAGTAGAAATTCTTTTCTAACTAGAAAACTATTAATTCCTTTCCAATTAGGAAATATTAAAATAGGAAAACAAATATTTAAAAAGTGCTGCCATAATTAAAATTATTCTTAAACAAAATAAATAATATCTTCTAATTAAATAAAATGTTGTAAATAAGAAAACTACTAAAATTATAACCATTAATTTTGTCTGGTCATCTTTTCATATTTGATTCAATTACAGCTGTAATATTAGTCCCTACCAGAGAAAGAGCTTGTTCTGAAGCTTAAGACCCTCATCGTAATACTCCTTCAATTGAAGGTTACAATTGTGAATAGGGAGCAAAAATGTTGGCTGCTAAAATAAATCATAATCTCCATCCAGAAACTATTTCAACCTGCTGTCCGGCTCCATAAAATCCTGTATTTAGTGAACTTGAAGCCCACTAGAGGTCTGTTTGCTTTGTAGGATCATCCGTGTTGTTCCCCAACTTGAAGCATAGTATAAGAGGTGAAATCCCATAAATTGAATGATGGTAGAGATAAATTTCAGCTTCTTGTGTAGGACTCAGTTTGTGGCCAATGGACCTTCAGACACTTTCAAGGTCAGAGATTTGAGCTTAAAAATTTGGAGCATCACTTCACTTGTAGGGCTCTTCCTCTTGGCGACTAGTGTGCCTAGCTTTCTCCATTTGTCAGTTGGCTGTTTGCTCAGTTAGGGAGTGGTATATTGTTGCTAGTACCGGTGGTCTCTTCTTTGCCTAATCGTCTTCCAAACTCTAAAAGCCTAGCTTCCAGTACTCTCTATTAACACGTTGATCTTAGCGCTCATAGTATTTGGCTTTGATACCAATTGTTATGGTCCTACATTATGGATTGGTTCACCAGGCGATAATGAAGCTTGTCAAAGGGAGCAAGAACCTTGGAAATTGCTAAAGAGAGTTTCTGATCTTTTGTATTTTTGCTATAACTATTGACTTATTTTATTGATTAAATTCAGCCTCTTTAAATAGAGGTTAAAGCCTAATAAAATAGGAATTCTTTTCTAACTAGAAAATTATGAATTCCTTTGTAATTAGGGAATGTTAAAATAGGAAAACAAATATTAAAAATTCCTGCCATAATCAAAATAATTGTTAAATAAAATAAAATCTCCTAAATAAGAAAATTACTAGAAATATTATTGTTAATTATGGCTGGTCTTCTTTCCATACTTGACTCAATTGCAGCTGTAAAATTGAAGTTGCTTTGTAGCATTATACAAGTGTAATAATCAATAATCAGGTTTTTATTTGGTAGCAATATAGCGTAGCAATTTTATTTGTTGCTAGATTTGAATGTGCTTTGGATGGTTGTTCAAGTTTTTTATTGGATGATTGTTTACTTAAAACTCTTTGATCAATTATCAGATCAAGGAAAGGCTTGGGTTGACAACTTAGTGATTGATCTTCAGCGCATTGCTTTCATGATCTTGTTCATTTTGAAGTCCTAGTAAAAATTTTAAGTAACTGTGTGAACTATTTGTCAAATGGAGAATTGTGACTTGGGTTACCCAACAGCATAATTATATTGTGACACCCTTTACCCGGTTCGGACGTCGAGCCTGACCAAGGTGTGCACGTATATCGAGATATCAAACTCATCTACTCGATTATTTATTATTTAACATTCTTTATAAAAGATAATATGTCAAAAAAATACGGGTTTTCAAAAATCTTTTTCAAATAGTGTTGCACATGAAAAATTGGGAATCTTCGTGCTGAAAATCCGACAGCATAACGGCTATGCCGGGCACTATCCCAAATTTTTCCTGTGTCAACCTGCATTAATAAAAGCACTTCTATAATTAACACATTCATTCATCAACATTATGTGATCCTTCTGATAATTCCAACAGCACTCAAAACGCAGTATGATATCTCAGCCTTAGAAAGAGATATCATACAAGTCAATCATGCAATTCACAAGTTTAAAACAGTCTAAGCATCAAACAATCCAAAATAAATGTCTTTAGTTACAAAGATTTCAAAATGAATACAAATTAACCCAACCCACATTGCATATACATGAGTGCTCTTATACATCACTTCTAATTACAAAAGCTTTACCAAAATAGATAAGCCTTCACGTCAATTATGTTGATGTCCCGAGGCTCTTTTATTAATTGTCTTTCGTACGTACGCGTCGTAAAACACACGACGCGCTAAGCATAACGCTTAGTGATGAAATTGAAATAGTTTGTGTAAATGTTCAATAAATGCCATAATATGTAAAAATGGCTTTAAATGCTCATTTAATGTAAATTAGCTTCATGTGTATATTTAGGTGTGCAAAGTGATGCCTAGTGAATGTATGAAAGTATTAAAATGCTTATGATACCTTGAAATCGAATAAAAGGATAATACGAGTTAAAATGGGTATAGATACCTAATATGTAATCTAATAGGCACATAATACTAAAATTGAGTATGTGTGTCTAATTTATGCACAAATTGCTTGTGCTAAGTGTCTTTGATGGTATGAAAGTGATAAAAAATGAGTTAGATATGCATTATGTATTTCGGGTAGTGATGAGCATGTAAATGCGTAAGTGTTGGAAATGGCATTACATGGGTGTTTAGTGTGCATGTGACGTGGGAATGAGAATAATAATGGTTATGCATGGTTTGAAACCTAAAATATGGTCATTTAGTGAAGGGTGGCCGAAATTTGCATGTGGCATGTGTGCGTACGTATTTTGTGCTATGATGCCTTGCAATGCATGTAAGTGAGTGTGAGTGTGTGTGATGTGTTGGTCACGGCATGCTTGAGATTTTGCATGTCCATTCACTTGCAATGCCACTCTTGTGTATGAATGAATGTATTATGGTGATAATTAGAGGCATGAAGTGAAATCATGTTATTTTCCCCTTATGGCCGAATGAAGTATGTTGTAACTAAGAAAGTTTAATGCATAAGGTTATTAAGTGTATTATAAAGTTATAAGCCATATTGAAGCATGTTACCATAATGGTTGAACCTGGCTCTGATGCCACTAAATGTGACATCCATTACCCGGTCCGGTCGCCAAGCCCGACTAAGGCTTAGTCGGGCTTGGTGACCGGCCGGCGTCCGGACCGGGTAAGGGGTATTGCATTATGGTCTTTTGCAACCATACTTATTGTTTAAGAGAGTGTGTATGAATTGTATATGTGTTGCAATCATGCTTGTGTGCCCACTGGCAATAATCTGATTGGGTACCTTTGCTTTTGTCTCTGTTTTTGGATATATTTTTCAGAGGTTTGGTTCACTAATTGTTGCCATCTTCTTTTGGTTGCAGGTTCATGATCTTAAAGAAAGCGATATGGAATTGAATTTGATACTGGAAATGTATAGACGGGAATCCACTGATTCAAGGTTAGCTGCTTCCCCATCATTTATCCATTAATATAAAATTTCGAGTGACCTGACTTTCTTAATATGCAACCAAAATATGGTTGCTATTTCGGTGTCCTCCTTGTAAGTCATCTTTTCTCATCTGTTCTTTATTGGACATTGAATAAGATGAAAGATGGATTATCATGTAAAGTGGGAGCTCTAAGAGAGCAGGTTGAAAATACTAGCTGTGGATATCTTCTTATTATTATGAAGAACTGCATCCTCCTGTCATTAACCTACTGTCCATTCGCTCCATTTTCTTGCATGGTTGGTATTATAATATGAAAATCTTTAGAAGTTATCTGCAACTGCAGGGATATTATGGAAGCAAAGGATCTTGATTACAAGGCATGGGCTCAGGTTCAAGGTTTGAAATCTTCTCTTGATGAGCAAAATTTAGAATTACGAGTCAAGACAGCGAATGAAGCTGAGGCAATATCGCAGCAACGGCTAGCTGCTGCAGAAGCAGAGATTGCAGACTTAAGACAGAAATTGGAAGCTTCAAAAAGGTTATGGATTGGTTTTGTGGAAAAATGAATTCCATTTTAACATCATTAAGTAGCAAGCATGTGAGGTGTTTTTCAGCACTTGTGTGTGTGTGTATGTGTGTTTTTTTTTGTTCTACCTTTTTTGTGGGCGGGGGTTTTCATGCAAGAAACAGGTAAGCATAGAATTTTTCTTTACTAGATAATCGGATCAGTTGTGCATGTTTACCCAAAGTTCTTGTGAATTAATTTCTCAAGGGCTCAGGATTTTTGTCAAGCATCCATATGAAAACCTACCTTTATTTTTTTTAATTAATTGGATGCGCTAGTGATTTTTTATTTGTGTAACATTAATGTGAGGGGCCTAAAGTTTGTTTTGCTACTTCAGGGATGCATCCCAACTTTCTGATATTCTAAAATCCAAAACTGAAGAAAATGAGGCTTACTTATCTGAAATAGAGGTAAACTTGTTGTACTCTTATGGGTCTTTTATGTGGTCACTGCATTGGTTTACTTATTTATTTATTTTTTCTTGGGGGTCTTTTTCAGACAATTGGCCAAGCGTATGATGACATGCAAACTCAAAACCAGCATCTACTTCAACAAGTTACCGAGAGAGATGACTATAATATTAAGGTGATTGCTGTATTTCACACTCAATCTATTATTCTGTTGAATGCATTCAGTCTGGTGTAGCTGTTAATACATGTCACCACATGGTTCTATTTTGTGGTTGTGTGCTTCCTTTTCCTTTTTGCTTTTTTTTTTTCCTCCGATTTCGCATTAATTCACTCAGTTTAAACCCTATGCATATCTTTCTGAAATATATTTCTTGATTTTGTGACCTATCCAAATTACAGATTGCATGTATTTTAGTAGTCATTTTGATTTCATGTTACCTTATGTGATAAGACTGATAAGTTCTGCAAACCATTTGTAGAAAATAAAATAAGTCAATGTGAAATGGCTTTTTTTTTTTTTGCCAAGTTGATAGTACTTCTGTAAACTTTAAATCTTTATTATTCTGTTTTCTTAGTTTACTCACTTGCAATGTTCAGCCATTGCAAGTATGAGATGGGTTGTCGATGTCAAATAATTAGAAATGTATAGAAAAGAACTTTAGCATTTACTTCTAAATTAAATGTATGGACTTGGGCAAACCTGAAACAGTGCAGGTTTGAGTGATGTGTCCAATCTTGTTTATCCTTGTATGTGTACAGTCACTCTTTTCCAAAGGTCAGTGGGAGTTCATCTCATGGTTCACATAAAAAAATTTATTTGTGTTGTATTTTTGTTATATTTGCGTGGATCTTGCCGGTCCTGTTTCAGCTTGTTTTAGAGGGTGTGAGGGCACGACAGCTAAAGGACTCTCTGCTATTGGACAAAAAAACCATGGAAAGGGAGCTTATGCAAGGCAATATTTCTCTTGATTTCTGTAATGTGAAAGCTGCAAGAATTGAAGATCAGGTATTTCTTAAAACAATTTGGTGGTGTGTTGAACCTAGATGAAAAATGTATGTATTGGCTAATAAGTTCTCCTGTTTTTGTAGTTAAAAATTTCTTTAGACCAGCTTCATAAACTTACAGAAGAGAGGTCTCAAAAAATGGTTATGGTGGAAAATACTCAGAAGCGATTGTCAGATGTTAGAAAATCATCTAATCAAGCAAGAGAGTCACTTGAGGACTGTTCATCTAAGGTTGAAAGAGGTCGAGCAGCTCTTTTGGAGCTGCAGATAGAACTAGAGAAGGAGAGGTAATGAGACATTCTCTCTTTCCAATTTATGCTAGCTATAGGCATGAACCCATCATTATTTATTTATCAGGTTTGACAAGAGAAGAATAGAAGAGGAATTGGAAGTAGCCAGGAGACAGGTTTTATGTCTTCGGTCACAGACTGATGGGTCATCAATTGTAGAAAAGCTTCAACAGGAACTTAAAGAATACAGGGAAATAGTTAAATGCAGTATCTGCCTTGAAAGACCCAAGGAGGTAAAATTCAGAACTTCAATAAATGTATTAAAATTAGTTAAAATATGTAATTTTTCCAATGGCAGTGTGCTGTTACATAGGTTGATTTAGTTTTGTTAATCTTCTTACTAAACATGATTAAAAAGTCTCTAGTTTTCAATGCTCAACTCATATACAGTATACCCCTTGAATTGCGACATTTTGTCATTGCCTATTCTTTGGGCTTTGTTGCTTTGAAGTTTCTATTAATACTGTGTTGCTTTCTGACCAGGTTGTAATTACAAGATGCTACCACTTGTTCTGCAACCCCTGTGTGCAAAAAATTATTGAAAGTCGTCATCGGAAGTGTCCAGCATGTGGCATCAGTTTTGGTTCTAATGATGTCAAGCCTGTTTACATCTGATTGGAGTAACTGGTGGGATAAATTGTCAAGTGTTACTGGTTGATGAGTCTAAATTCTTGAAATGGGGGCTCATTTCAGCCTGTCATTTGTTAGACACTTAAAGTATGGACAGTCAGGTTCACATTTGTTAGATGAGATGCAAGCAGTGACAGGATACATAGAGGCCTGTGTCGACGTGTCAATTCATTTTTAGGTGGAGTCTAGGTTGTGACTTTGCTTGTTTCTTGACTTCACTGTAATTACAAAGCTAGTTTTGTCATTTAACTGCTTAAGGCCACTGGGATACTTCAATTTATTATTTGCAGATGCTTAGAATCGACCAAATATATAGCAGAAGGCATTGGAGGTTGTGCAACCCTTGAGTAAGCATGTGATTTGCTAAGCCTCTATGATGGCACGATGGGGCTCTGCAGTGGTATTTGATGTCAGTTTTTCTTCATCCACTAATAACATGTGGAGTGTCAACTAAATTTTTGGCTGTACAGGATTTAGTAACATTAGATTTTTCAGAAACATTAATGTTTTTCTTTATTTTACGAACTAATGAAATTTATAATAGCAGTTTGTGGAAGGTGTACTTGGCATTGGTTTAGATACGTAAAAGGCTTTCAGAAGTGAATTTTAGAGTGTTCATTTTCACTTGTATCTGATTTCAACCTGGCAGCGCTGAGCAATGTTTTTGTTTTAGTGAATTGTAGCTGTGGACCCTTACCAGCAATCTCAATCTTCTCGAATTTTGATGTTGCAATTCTGTTTTCCGAGTTAAGCTCACTCATTCCGAATTCAGATGCTTTCAGTTATGGTTTGAAGCAGAGAGAGGCGTTATTCAATGTGGATGCGTGCATGTTATTATTTTTAAGGGGTTGGGAAAAATATCCGGGATAGTGGTTTTTGTATTGGTTGTCAGTCATTTTTCTTTTTTGAATTGGTGCAGGTAAAATACTGGCTGTTTGCTGTGGAATGGAATAGGAATTGTGGAAGAGAAGGTTACATAATCAAGCTCGCATTTGTTATGATCTTGGTCTAATAGGTTTAAGAAGAGTTCAAAATAGAGTGATAATAGTAGGAGTTAATTTCAGTAGGGCAATTGACTATTATACTTGGTACTTGACCTCTGAAATTGTTGATTTTTTTTTTCCTAACGATAGTTCAGAAGGCAGGTTATTGAACTGTATGTGTTCATGTGTTGGAGGTCCCATGCGATGGATATATGGTGCCAGTTTCTTCGAAAATTTTACACTTTGCTCACATGTCGAAGTGACTGCTAATATAAAGAAGAGGTTTATATCTTTTCCAAGCTAGATTGTTGTTAAAACTGAATTAATGTCAAGCAACCTAGTTTTGTTTTTTGTTTTTTTGTTAATAGGTTTTCTATTTGATCTTCCACGCTAGTAGCAGTTGGGTGTTAGCAACAGGAACTTGTGTCGATTAGATACCTGATCAATACAAGAAAAAATTAAGTAGAAATATTCAGACAAGATTCTTAGGTTAATGGTAACGTACATCTTATAGTAAATGTTACATTCGTCCAGTGTGCCAGTGATTCCTCTGCTCATAAAATTTGATACCAAATGCGAACAGTTGGATCAGAAAATAATATTTTGATTAGATGGTCTTGATTGACAGGTGTATAATAAGTTGAATATATTGGATAACTACTCTCCTAGAATCCATCCAGTAGAAAAATATGAAAGTATTTCATAAATTGCCAATTGAATTTGTTAAAAGGACAAAAACTGATCCTCTCTTGCAAAACTCTTGATCTCATTCTAAAGTTGGCAATTGTGATAGGTTGGAGGGTCAAATGCCCATCTTAGAAATCGAAAGAAGCTACTACTCCTACTGATCTAGTGCTTAATCGCAGTGGAGGAAAAAAAAAAAGAAAGAGGAGATTACTCCTGAATGCATGAAAAATGTGGTCTCTCTTTTTCATTTATAGCAATTGGTATAAGCCAAGAAATAATGCAAAGTGTATCAATTATTAACTTTCATATCGTTGTTATTGACAAGTCACTGACACAATAATCAAAATTCATTTCAAATTTGTCATAGCATTCAATTCATAATCATAGTGCGCAGGGAAAGAGAAGTAAAGAAAAACATATTTTAAGTTGACGAGGAAAATTTTCTATCTTTACTCCATGAATACTCACTTTACGCTTAATGGGTGGACATTTTACATATTTCATGTTATAAACATATAAATTATATACTTAATATATGTTGAACTAAAAATTCTAGCGAAAACAAAAATAATAATAATAATGGGACCCCAAGACTTGTTATTCGAAAGAAAAAGATAGAAACAATCCAAAGGAAAGCAATCATGAAGGAACTGATTTTCCTTTCATCAAAATTGGCCATACAAAGAACAGTCGTGTTCGTTGTGTCCAAAAATTTGAAGGGGAGATTTTTATTTTCTTGAATACATGGGTACGAAGAAACATATCCTTATGCTAGAAGAATGGTACAACGTTAATAATTTTAGGTTCAAGACAACATTAAAAAAAAAAAAAACATTGGATTCCTCCTCTCTTTTCTGAATTGAAAATTGAAATGCTTTTAATACTTTTATACGGGGATATTGTCGGGGGGGGCTTTAAAAGAATTAAGAGGGTTGAATAGAAAATTAATCCTAAACATGCATGGACTTTGTTTTCAAAAAATTGAGGCCACTGACGCTTCTGCTCCTTGTATTGTCATGTCCTTCTGGTGCCATTATTAATGAGATATTTATTTCCATTTTACCAAGAAAAATAAAATGATCATTTATCCCGCAAACCATACAGCTGTAGATGAAGAAACTAAGTTGCTTTGCTGGGATAAATCTCGTATTTATTATTATTATTATTATTGTTCTGATGGATGATATACGGACGGACACACATGTTGATTTCACAGAAATATTTTATAAATAAAGAGCAAATCAAAGATCTTGTAAGATTGATAATAGATACATAGAGACAAGCTTAGTGCTGTTAGAGACCAAGTTGCTCTAAAATTATAATTATAAAATATTACCAAAGATCAATTACTTATTACCAAAGCAATTAATCATCCTTTTATATATACACATAATGGTAGGATGGCATTGGCATATGATAACAACCTTCGATTTATAATGACTTCTTAATTGGGTTTTGCATGTCAACTTTGTTCTATAATTTTCAGAAATAAGAGCCATTTTAATCAGCTTTCTTCTTTATATATGATATAATAATAATAATAATTAACATAAATAAAAAAATAAAAAAAAGGAAGAAAGAAACAACATGAAAAGCATACAAGTTGTTCATGATTTAATTAGGAGAAAGCATTTGATGGACCTCTTTCCAACTTAAAAGGAAAAAATGGGTTTAGATTCTCTGCTCTTTTTCTAACTTTCAACTGATTTAACTCAATCTTTTACTAATTTCGTTGTTGATATTAATTTATAAATTAATATATTTATTTTTCGAAAAAGATAGGATAATACATTTAATAAATAAATAAATTTAGATTAGCTGATTATTCTCAAACATCATTGTCTCCCATGTTAAGTGTTTCTTTCTGCTGTATATGATCCGACAACATGTTAGTTTTATACGCCGACTAATCGTCGAATTGCCAGCCATTAAGATTTTCTGGTCAATTTATTTAAGATTGTTTTCCAAAAATATATATATATATATAAATCACAAATCTATCATTCTTCGATTGGACTCCTTCAACATGACTCACATGCTCTACTTAATCAATTAGAACGAAAAGAGAGATTAGAAAAAAAAAAAAAAAAAAAAGGAAGAAAGAAAACCTTTTCCTTTTCATCTTTTCTTCTTCTTCCTTTATTTTATTTTATTTTATTTTTTTCCGCCTACTTGTACAAGAAAAAGTGCTAATCGAATTGTCCTATTTTTCATAATATTCACTGTATTACGAGAATTCTGATAGTTGTCTCCAGATATCATTATATTATATAAATGAATGTTATCTGTTCATAATCAATAAAGAAATTTTCTACCTTATAATTTCGATCTAATGCTTTTTATTTATTCTATTTTAAATGTCGTTTTTTTTTACACGAATATTAAAGTAATCATTAAACAATTTTAACTCTCTTAAAATATTTATAATTGATTATAGAGAAAATATATAAATGCAATAGGATAAAAGTGAAAATTACATTAAATTTTCTCTTCTGAAAAAAACCTTAAAAAAAGAAAGAGATTCAATTATTGGGAGATCTTATGCAAGCCTTCACATTTATTATCAAATCAATGCATTTACATAAATTGTGTTATTGTCCTTACATAAATCACATATTTTGTCACCTAAAATTGTTTGTTTTACCAAACAGATAAAAATGGAATAGTTTTAGGTAAATGCTTTTTTATTTTATTTTATGATTTTAATTAATATTTAAGTTTTTTTAAGAAAATATTCAAGTTTATATATCTTAATTTTAAATATCACATTAATTTCAAGATATTATTATTTTTTTTGTTATAATTCATTAGAAAAATTTGAAACTCATTAATCCGATTAATTTAAATTAACATCTAGATATGCATAAAGTGCTCCTTAATGAGCACTTAAAATTGCTTTATTTTCAGATTTTGAACTTGAAATTCCTAATTAAAGGAAAAGATTTTTACTGTTAAATCTTACTCTTTGAAGATAATTTCAAGACATTATTTTAGCATAGGATTCTTCTAATGTATTTTCTTTCTAGCTGAAATCGGATTTTTTCCTGAGAAAATTAAGAACTTAGGGTTCAATTAAGCCATAAATTATTATGGCGATGATCTGTTATCTTATTACATAAAGGTTTTCAGAAATCAGAAAAACCCAAATCCATATGTGAAATTTTATAAATTGACAATATATTATTCGGTTCTCTTGGAGTCTGGGAGATTAAGAGATGGTGGATTCAAAGGTCCACTGTTACCCTCCTTTTTACTTAATCTGCCAAAATAATATAATATTTTCTAAAATTAATTTATATATTTAAACTAAATTCGTAATTTTATTTATAAAATTGAATAAAAATACATAAAAAATAGTTTTCAATTTTCTCTAATATTAGCGAATCAAAATTTCTCTTCATTTGGTCTACGTTTTTCGCCATTTTTCTTTCTTATATATAATTCCAGAGATGAAAAGAAGAAAAAAAACAAAAAAAAACACAAAGTACTGAATGATTGAAGAAGTGGGTTTAAGTAGGGGTGTTCATAGACTGATTAACCGATTTATAAAGGAAAAAAATCAGTCCATTAAAATTCGATTTTTAAAATTATTAATCATTATATGATCTATTAGATTCGGTTAATCAGTCTATTGATTTTGGTTTTTCGAATCGGTTAACTAATAATTAACGGTTAATCATTAAATATTTCTAATGTAATACAAAAATTAACTTTAGGCCAATTTTAAATTGAATTTCAATTATTCAAATTGCTTAAAAATAAAAACTACAAATCAAACATAATATTACTCGTTGTTTAAGAAAAATAAAAGTACAATCCAAAAATCAAATGAATATATATATATATATA
>CANXYI010735856.1:0-18204 GCA_948208565.1 Hura crepitans
CACCCCTCGAGTCTCGAAAGACGAGAAGGAAGCTAGAGGAATCTAAGGCCACTCCTTTTTTATTAGCCTAGGAGGAGCGAGTTGGGCACCATAAAGTAGGAGTCGCCACCCAATTGAGCCGAGAAATACCTTGTAAGGCCAAAACCAAAGCACTTTGGAACCCTACTCTTATTTATACCTCAAATTAATATAGAAATTCAGTTTGAATTTATAATATCATTCATTTTCTCAAGTGACATTTTACAATTAAAGTAAATCAAGTATTCACATATAAGGAATTACCAAAAATATATTTACAAAAAAATAAATAGGGGTTCAAAATAGAAATATCATACATAAAATTGGGCAGTTAATTGTCTTAAGAACTTTGGTTCTCACATGCCAAATTTGGAAAATGGATTTTATTGTAGTGACTTTTATTAAAATCGGATAATTGGTTTGAGAGCTTTAGTTCTTATATGCTAATTTGAAAAAATGAATTTTACTGTGGTGACTTTTATTTAGAAGATTGGTTTAGAGAAGTTTAGTTCTCGTATGTCAATTCTAAAAGACAGATGTTATTGTTGTAGCTTTTATTAAGAAGGAATCATAATTTATTTTATTAGCAAAACACCAATTTATTGGGTAAAAATATGATTTTGATTATTATTTCTTTTTAACATATAAAATTATTTTTCTACCTAATTCAGCATTTGTGAAATATTTTGAGATGAAAATTGGAAGTATCATACATAAAATCGGGTGATGGATTTAATTTGAGAACTTTGGTTCTCGCATGTCAATTTTTAGGAAATAATTTTTCTTTATTATGACTTTTATTAATGAAAATCAAAACCCATTTTATTAATAAAACACTAATTAATTAAACAAAAATATTTTGGTTATTTTTCCAATCATGTAAAAATTATTTTCTAATTATTACAGCATTCATGGAATATACAGGGAAATAATTTGACAATAAAAATATAATACATGGCAATTACCTAAAATACATCCTATCTAAATAAATAATAAAAAATAAAATTACATTTTAGGACACCTAAAATACAATCTAACCACAAATAGGCAATAATAAAAGAAATTAGCAGAAAAATACACAAAACACAGAATAAAATAAACAACAGAAAAGAATGGATCGTTAAAAAATTACTTCACTAGAATTTAATGAGATGGCAAAAAATATAATAATCAGATCCCAAATAATCAAATAACTCACATCACAACAACAAAAATAATATATTAGTATGTGAAGCAAAAATAGACAAACAAACAAAAATAAAATAAAAATTGACATTCAGCCAAATATATAAAAAAATATATAAAAAATATTGTACAAATAAATTATCACATCTAACTAGTAGATGGATAAAGCAAAAAGAAATATGAAAGCGGTAAAAATGATAAATAATATTTTTGGATGTGAAGCAAAAATAGAAGGACAGATAAAAATAAAATAAAAATGAGCAGTCCCATAAATGTAAAAAATATTGCCCAAATAAATCATCACATCTAGCTAGTAAATGGATAAAGTGAAAAGAAAAATGAAAATAGTAGAAAATGGGTCAATTGACATGCTGAGTATATTTTCCTTCCAAAAAGATCTTGACCAGATCGAAAACCTATGCTTGAATCTTTAGAAAATCCAAAAAATGGTGTTGAAAGAGTGTTTTTTTTTTGCCTTTTTAGTGTATTTTCCCTCTCTAAAAATTTTCTCTCTTTAAAATGACCAACCTTGCCAAGGAAAAACCCATTTGGCTTTTATACATGTTTCTTGAGGCTAAAAATGGCCATTTTCAGCTTAAAACAGCCAAAATAGCCGTTTTCACGAGCAAAATGATTATTTTGGCGAAAATGACTATTCCCTTAGTGGAAACAGTCCGTTTTGGCCAAAACGGGTGTTTTGGTGACCAGAACCGCCATTTTAGGCCTAGAAAGATTGTTTCCTTTGCAGAAACGGCCTGTTTTGGGCCTAAAATGGCTATTCCCTTCATGGAAATGAATCGTTCTTCCTAAAACGACTGTTTTCTCTTGGAAAACGGCCGTTTTGACATTTTTTTAAAGGAAAATTTTGAGATCTTTGATTTGGACATAAAAAAACTCCTTTTATTAGGATTTTTGTCCTTTTCATCATTATTAGGTAAACTGAACCTAGGAGCCCTAGAGACCCAGTGTCTACACCAATTGCTAAGGATACACAATAATATGCACTTCGCCTATTCCATAAAATTAATGGGAAATTAATGAGCATGGTCTAAAATTGCTTCCAAGGAAATTGGGCCAACACTCAACACCACCTTTTGAGCCATAATAGAAGGAAAGCCTAAAGCAAGGACAACATCCATGGGATAATGGTCCTCAAAAGAGGGTAAAGCTAAGGGACCATTTAGAGTGATGTTATAGTCTAAAATGGCAGCAAACTCTTCCAAAGTTGGGGTAATCTCTTGATGATTGAAGATGAACACATGAAATGGATCCCAATATTGCACAGTTGCATTTAAAAATTGTGATCAATATGTACTTTCCTTAAGAACCTAAGGGAAGAAAAGCAAGCAAGCATAGGAGAAGTCTAAAGGGCCTTTGGCTCCAAAATCTTGGACAAAGTCTAGCTAAAGGAAGACATGATGGGAGCATGAGACAAGAGAAAGATGAATAGTGGGGTATTTATAGGCCAAAACCCTACCATTCCTTCTCTAATTAGGATTGGGAATTCAAAACATAAGAGGAGGTACACAAACCTTGTAATATATGAAGACGATGTTAAAGTCTGCATGGACTAAGAGGTATGTCTGCAGCCATATTGGTTTCTTATCTAAATCCTATGTTGTCAAAGTCCACATGGACTAATACATCCTAAGTCTACATGAACTAGCATATCTTAGGTTTGCATGGACTTGTATATTTTAAGACCTCATAGACTAGTACATTATAGGTCCACATGGATTCATTGTAAAGAATAGATTCTAATGGGTGATAAAAACTAATTCATGCATTATTTCATAGACAAATATACTTGAAAAGCAAATGTATTTTAAAGAAAAATAAAGTTAAAAATATATATGCACAAAATCAGGAGTTTAAAGTTCTATATATATGAAAAGAGAATAAGGGGACAAAGCAATTCCTATTCCAAAACAAAATAAAAAAGGGGGGGAACAGCGTCATCCATCCTATTGTTCAGCATTGTCCCCTTCCTCTATGTCTTCATCAATAGAGGAGATAACCAATTTCTCAACAACCTTAAAGGCCCTCACCTTCCTCCGAGCTTCATGAAGGGCAGTAACCCTCCTTAACAGTTCACTCTATAAAAGAATGGAGGATCACTGCATAGCATGTATAAGATACATAATTGCATGAAGTTAACCATGGAAAGAAAATTGCTTACTGCAAGGACTTGGGTTTTATTGATCATGGCTTTTTTAAAGGCCACTACCACATGAGCAGCCCTCTTTATAGGAGCTCTCTTCACCTGATCAAAAACAAAACATAAGTGACTTTAAATCTAAACAAGTGTAAATAATCAACAAAAGATCATACCAATGTAGTGTTTTCTAGCTTAAAGGTAACTAGCCAGTTCTCCTCTATACAAAGACTGGCAGAAGATAGCTCCCCATCAATGCCATAATACATATAGCTCAGCTCAGGGATGTCAATTAAAGTGCCAATGACCTCATTAGGCAATGAGGGCTGACCAATAGATAGACCAGGAACTTCGCTTCGTGTAGGAGGTGATGAGAACTGAGAACTAGGGGCAATTCTCAGTTGTTTCCACGATGAAGAAGGGCTAACCCCAGGAGCAGTAGCGGGCTACAACACAATATACAGTTAAAAGATATCTTGAAAATGAATCAAGAGTTAAGTAATTCATCCGAGAATAAGGAGGCCCAAATGTATAAGGAACTCATGAGAGTAAATGAGTGGAGGCCCAAGAAGGCTAGTTCTCTTCAGTATCCTCTATTAGTGTGTTCCCTAGGATCCATACAGTTGTGCTCTACACAAATTCTAGGTTATCTATATACCTCCTGAATAACATTAAGTTAGGAGGATTTTGAGGAACATGGCATGTGTCAGGCCTTATATGCCAACTCAGGATTCTCTCTCCCAAAAACTAGGAGTAAGCCTCTAGATTGGTCAACAAGATATGGCGAGAGGACAATTCGCTAATAGAGCACAAAAAATTCAGCAATTCCTCAATCAGGAAAACTACCAAGCCAATTCTACCTGTAAAGGTAAGTATTAGTTATGGTTGCTTGAATTACTAATGACATATTTTTCATGTGTAGGAGATACTCACATCAGTCCAAGTCCTAGAATTGAGGTAGTGGCGATGCTGCATTAGTGAAGCTACATTCCAAAGGCCTGAAAATGGTCGAACCCACCTATCCATTACTGGACACCGATGGGGCATATCTAATTCACAAGGATAGGCTAACAAATGAAGCTCATACGCCTACACCTATAACAAAAAGAAAAACACAAAGTTAAAAGTCATGAAAAGGCTACATGTGAAAAGAGAAGGATCAGAATGAGTCATTTACTAACACACCAAACACAAAGCCCTAAGCAAACCGATGTCTCTTCCTAGTGCGAATAGCCATGTCTAAGCTCTAAAACACCCATCTAAGAGATGAGCAACACTAGTTCTAGGAACTAATTTTATCAACTTCCTCCAAGATAGGGAGAAAACTCCAGCTCATAATACCATTAGCATTGGCAAAAAGTATGGTACGTAGCAAATAAAGAATGAAACAGCCATTGATCGACTTTTAGTTGACCTAAAGAGGTCTCACCCACCCACTTCTCATGCAAACTAGTACAACAAATACTCCTAGCATGATCTTGATGAATGAAGCCTAGTAATTCCCTCACTTTTTGCAACTGGAGTGAAAGATGGCAATAATAGGCATCGAATGCAATAACATGTCTAGTGCATGGTACCCCAGTAGTAGAGGCCCAGTCAAAGGGAGTTATGGTTATTTCTTCAAAGGCCAGGTGAAAGGTATGCATGCTGTCCATCCACCTATCTAGTAGTGCTCTCAAAGCTTACAAATCATTATGGAAGTCTTTGCCAACTTGATGGTCCAAAAATGTTTGGAATCTGGTAGCTTTGACCCTATTTTTCACTAGCACATGCATGGCTAAATACCATTGCTGAGGTCCAGAAAGAGTACCCCCACACTTGAGATGTGTTTATAAAAGAAGAAAAGAGAGACAAAGACATAAGTGTCCACACAGATTATAAAAACAATCACAATAAGGTCTACAAGGACAAAAACCTATAGAGACATAGGTCCGCACGGACAAAAACCTATAGAGACATAGGTCCATAAAAATTGAATTCACAATCAGATATAAGTCCACATGTATATATTGAGGTTACCAATAAAGTCCGCATGGACTTCCTAGACTAACACATACAGAAGCATCTTATATCACATTCTAATGATACAGGAGTAAACAATTGCAGGCAAGGTCTGCATGGACCTAATATGCCCTAACAAAATAGGTCCACATGAACCAATCAAACTAAAGATAGTTCCCATAAAAAAATGGTGGAAATCCAATCAAAACCCTAATGAGGAACATAAAGGAAAGAAAACACACCTAAGGGTAACTTATGAACAAGCATAGTGAATCAAATCTGCCAAAAATGGAATTAGGTCACCAAACACAACTCCATTCACTGAAATGGCATTTTAAGGATGGTTGATGGCTATAGAAGGAGTAAAACCATCCAAAATTGGCATGGAAATGTGCTCTACTAGAGGAGGAGGGGAATAATAAGTCCCTACACTTGTCGGGATGAGGAGAACCATCAGAGTTCCCTCACTTTCACTGAGGATGATGAATGGGAATCACTGGCAGCATGAAAAGCCATTAAGAAGGGTTTTTAGGTGATAGGAAAATGAGGAGAAGAGAAACTAAAAAGATTGCAAATGAGAAAAGAAGAGAGAAAATGAGTGGTTATCACTCTATCATGATAAGTCTGCCCGAACTTATGAATTTTAAATCCGTACAAACTTTATTTAAACATGGTCTGTATGGACTTTCCTCCACTATGTCTGCATGCACCTTCCTCCACTTTGTCTGTATGGACTTTTGTCACCTTCATCTGTATGGACCTACAACTACATGGCTCTTAGAGACTTCACAAGACACCTCTCAAAAGCTAAACAAACACGATGACATTTTTAATATCAAATTGATGTTTTATTCTTTCTTATAGGATCAACTCAATGTCTAATCCAACATAATCAAGAATCGACTCTACATCTAATCTAACACTTGTAAGATCGACTGCTCATTGTCCAATCCCATATTTTTAGGATCAACCTAGAGTTCAATCCTTAAACTCATATTATGCCTTATAAGCCAATCCATTACTTTAGGTTTAGCCTTGTAAGCCAATCTATTACTTTTTGTTCAGCCTTATAAGCCAATCCACTACTTTGGGTTTAACCTTAAAAGCCAATCTAAAATTCATACCAAAGTTTAGTCAATAATGGTTTGATCAAAAGAAGTAAGCATTCACATTTGATGTAACTTTATGACAGGTAAGTATTCCTAACTCATGTACTTTGATATGCACTATTGTTACATAGTAGACACCTCACTCCTAACCCATGATGATAGCTAGAGATAGGCTCCTAAAAGATGGCATAAGCCCTCAAGAGATAGGTTTGCATAGACTTATTAGATAATGTTCATGCAGATTAAATACAAAACTAGCCCAAAACTTAGCCCAAAAAGCGCATAGACTAACATACTTAACTTAGTCTGTATAGACTTGTCAATGAAAAAAGCCTTTTAGAAGCAGAATTCTTCCTATTTAAACTAGGATTCAGAATCCCCTTAGGATTTTAATCTCTTTCTGAATGGGAAAACCTTAAACCTAAAGATATAAATATTTCTCTAAAAAAACAAGAGAAAGGACCAGAGGCTAAAAAATAGATTCTTTTAACACATACATTAGATTCTAGAGAAAAATCCAGAACAGAAATACATTCACTTGACCTATTAGCCATATAAAAATATTTCTTCCTAAGCTTCTATACTTTTGTGTCATTGCTTAGAGAGTACATTTGTTCAGGTAATATCTGAGGTTCATTATATCTTTCATGTTGCTTGCATAGGCTCATGATCTCCAAAGGTTGGTTGTAAGTGAGGCAATACCCTATTATTCCCACTTTAGATTACAAGGAGTAGGTCATTGTCATGAGAGGGTTCATAGTGTAATATTCATCATTTTCATGCTATGTCTATTCTATTATGTTAATTTGTATTAAATGGATCTAATTGTAAATGTGACGAGGTTTGCACAGACTTATATTTCCTAATGACTATGATGAATTGGTCCGTACAGACCTATATCCAGTAAGCATGACTTTGTATTTCAGATGTCCTAATACAAGCTATATGATTTTGTTTGTCATTATGTTAACATTGATTATATCATGCATGAAAGTATACATTGGTATGTAAGTAATTATCATGTGGTCCACACAAACTCCCTATCATGAGGGTTATAGTTCGCATGGACTTATGGGTGATAAATTGTATTATTTTTATTTAGTTTTGCCTTGTTTATACAAGTAATTGTTCTTACTTCACAAACTATAAATGTGTTTATATCTTTTTACTTTTCATATGTTTCCTTGTGTGCTATTGGTTTGATGTTGTTTGATTTGTTATCCTCTGAGTTGCAATCTATTTTGGTCACTGTGCTAGGTAGTCTGGACAGACATGATCTTTCCTCGATAATAGTCCACACAGACTAAAGATAGAATCATATGAAGTCTATACAAACTAAGCAATACTGAGGTGGGACCATTCTAACGTCTTATTTTATTTCTTTTGGTTATGCACTTATTATGTCTTTTGGTTTACTTTAGGTTGTAATAGTTAGTTAATCAACTTGTTTACACACTAATTGTTCAACTTTCATACTAAATGATTTTTCTACCTAATTAATTGGTATTTTTCTCAAATAAAACCACTTTTGATTTTCCTTAATCAAAAGTCACATAAACATTGTATTTTAATAAAGGCCAATCTCCTAGAGATGGGAGTTGGGCAATTACCACCAATTCCTAGGAATTATGGGTAATTGTTAGGCCATATTGCAAATAATCAATAACCTAGTTTCTAGATGTATAATTTATATAATTATGTTATTGTACCTTTCAATTTTTGCAATTTACTTTTCTCATATGTAAAGGCGGTACAGATGCTTGAATATAACATTTTTGCTTGCTTCCTTGATATGGGACTAATAAACATTACAATATATATGGATGATATATTATAAGGGCATAAATAAAATTTGAAATTATAAACCTTTTTGGTATAGAAGATCAGGGGCCCTGGTGAAGAGGCCAGGTGGTGAATCCACTAACCACTCTCGTCCCTGGTAAAATATCATAATCTCTATAGACACTATCAGGGAATATTTTACCAATCAATTAATCTTACAATCCCCAAGACATGAGACGCTGTTAATCCTTTATCTATCTATTAAAGAAAGTTTGGTAAGAGTTATGGTAATACAAGAAGATGAATTTGGGAAGTATGCAATCTACTACCTATGTAAGAAGTTTCTTCCTTACGAATCTAAGTAAGTGGAAGTGGAAAAGATTTATTTTGCAATAGTCTAGGCTTTAAAGAAACTTAGGAAAATTTATTTTGCAATAGTCTAGGCTTTAAAGAAACTTAGGAATTATTTTCAATTATATACAATACAAGCAATAGCAAAACATAATCCTTTAAGATATCTTCAGATAAAACCATCCTTAATAGGAAGAATGGGTAAATGGCTTCTTTTGATCCAAAACTTTGACATCTAGTATATAATAAGGTAGACCATAAAGGGTCATATAGTAGTAGAATTCCTAGCCAACCATCCAATAGAAAACAAGTCAATAAAGTTCAAATTTCCATATGAGAATCCTTAATTACAATCCAAGGGTGGAAAATGTACTTTGATGGAGTAGTGAATTACAAAGAAGTAGGAGTAAGAGTAATTTTGATAATTCTTGAGGGTGAAAAATTGTCATTAGCTAGGAAGTTAGCGTATAAAGTTAGAAATAACATGGCAAAATATAAAGCTTGCATATACAGGCTTGAAGCATTGTTGGGTCTTGGTGTAAAGACCATTGAGGTATTTAAAGACTCATCTCTAGTAGTATTTTAGACCAATAAGGAATAGACTATTCGAGAAGAGAAATTAATGCCTTATGTGACACGTTTTACCCGATCCAATCACTAGACCTTAATAAGGAGCAACACACAACCAACATCTATCTTATAATCCAATCACCGGACCTTAATAAGGAGCAACACACAACTAACATCTATCTTATTACTTTTCTGATTTATTTAAAATCTTTTTCTATTTTTAACCAATTATATATTCTCTTATCATACAACTTATAAAAACTAATCTTAACAAAAACCCCATATAAGGTTTGCTAATGAGGTCCTTATGTCAAAAATCTGATAGCGTAACGATTGTACTGAGACATTATCCCAAATAGTAACCTGTATAAAAACACACTTCTAATATATCATAACATATCTCAACATCATCTTGGTCTATCTAACCATCTAGACTCAATATCATCTCAATCACAAATATACAAAATTATCAGCACTTGTCTCATAACCTATCTAATCCATACATACATAATAGCTTATAAATCATCATATGTCAATGCCTATCAATCACATATCCGTATATATATAAACACATATACAATTTCACATACACATTTGATATTTTGTAGGCCCAAAATCCATATATTGATATACATGGGAGTGCTTACACACTCTATCCTATTTTTCTATATAAAGCATACAAAACTATATAAATGACATTATCTTCGTATAAGCCCAGGTCATCTGTAGCCTAGAGATTATTCCTTCTAAGTTATCCAAAATACCTGCACATCTCAATAAACGTTGCACTAAGCTTTGCAACTTAATGGTGTATCTAGTATAGTAAAGGACATTCCTTTACTTTTCATTTTATATTAAATACTTTAAATTATAACAATTTTTAATACACTAGTCCACTATGATAAAAGTCAATAATACAACAGGTGCAAAAAGATGTAAATTAATAGGACATTATCAAATATTAAGGTTTCAGACATACATGATTTACAATTAGAACAAATATGCAAAGGAACCATTATCTTAATTTACATGATTCATCCAGAATAGCTCATACATAAGCATAATAAATTCATATAACTAATGATTTCAAACATTATTTTATGCTTGACATAAACATTATCATGCCTTGATTTTTATTTTACCTCATATGCGTATCATGCATAAACCACAATCACATAAAATTTTATCTCACAATATAATCATACGTAACTCATCATATGCATACATAGGCATTGCAACATTCATTAATAATAACTTAAAAGAGTTCCTCATGTAAAATCTTTAGTCCATAATGAACATAAATGATTATTCATATGTATGTACACATCCTTAACATCTTAATAAACTCACCCTTTAATATGAATACACTGATTAACACATTAACACATCAATCTTTTATACATAATAAACATTATCATAAGCATTTAATTCTTTAATCACTTTAGGCCATTCTTGCCTTATATCCACAATATTATGTCATAAGCATTTGATAAATGCCTAAAGCACTTATCAATTACATATTAGGCCATTTAGCCATATCATAAGCTCATCGTGCGTTATGGTATTTCCTAACTACCATATGCCATCCACATCATCATTTCATAAATCATATATCAATTTCCATATTAGGCCATTCGACAATAGCATAATCTCATCATGTATTATGGCATTTCACAACTACCATATGCCATCTACATCATCATATCATCTTTTCCATGCCAATAGTTAATATATATGTTCAAATAAGTTCTCATTACATTACACAAGTCATTACATATTCACATAATCATTCTTAGCTATATAGTTAGGCATTATTAATGACATATATAATTGACAACATACATATAAGTATAGGCCATAGGCCATTTGGTTATAACATCATTCATACACATCCTCTTGTGTTTTCTCATATTATACATTCATTTTACATGTTTATCATCATTTACATTAATTGTATCCCATATATTATCCATTTCATGCCTTATATAGAACATATACACATATAATTGCATATAAGCCATTCAGCCAAGCCATCATGCATGCATTAATATTGCATTTTATCACATTTCACATAACATTTCAATTCTTCATACTCATTATCATTCATGTGTTCATGCATCTTCCACATTATGTCTATCAACAAATGTATGCATACATGTATACACCAATAGGCCATTCAACCATCAAGCCTCTAAGCATCCTTAACCATTATTCAATCATTTTACATATCCTTTCTCATGATCATTTAATCATAATCATCAATTTATGGACATACTTCATCAATAGCATGCATATGTGAAACATACATACACACATATGTATTATGGCAATTCGGCCATCATGTTACATACCCCTACATATATCTTTTTAATATGATAAATGCATACTCATAAGTTCATTCATTTAATTCCATTCATATATGTACATACCGGATAACCTGTATGCATACTTAGAACATAAGTGCATTTACATGTGTTATGAACATAACACATTACATATCTCATCTCATCCTAACTCATTCATGTATACCACATATAAGCACATAATATTCATATCATGCATTTTTTTAGACATACACATCCATGTATGCCTCTTTAACTTAATCAACCATATATACACCACTAAGGCATTTAATCATTTTAATCTTATTATTTAGATTATCATACATCCAATATATCATACATCATGTTAGTATTCTCTAACATATATAATATATCAATTAGATATACATGCTCACAATTTATATCATACACATACAATATGGACATAATGTCCTTACTTATTTCTTCATGTATTCTAACCATTTAAAATGTTTCATCATATATCTAGCATTTGTGTAAACATGTTTTAATCCAATTGCATGCATACTCATACATCTCATTTACCATTTAACACATTTAAAGCCATAATTTACATATATGGACATTTTACACATAATCATATATGTTTACATATTATGTAATTTTTTTAAGGCACATATGAATTGGCACAATTTAATGCAATTACACATACTATAAGGGATACACTTACCTCACTAAGCTCAATTACTCCCTAATAGCCTCCTTAAGCCTTTACTTTCCTTTTTCTTTTGATTTCTCCTTATCACCTCTTGAACATAACCTCAATCCACAAATCAAAAATTTACAATAATTAAAATATATCTCATTTCTTTACAACAATATTATATAACTCTTTTAGGCATCTTAAAGACACCCCAAAATTATAAAATCTCCAAAATAACCACTCATGCAATATTCAATTACTATTCATCCATAACCTCTAAAAATTCATAATAATTATTACAGCTATCAAATTCTCAAATTGACTATATAAATCTCTTATTGGCATCTCATTACATCTTAAAAAAATCTTAAAGCTTAAAAATAAACCCTTTTCCTATATATGGTCACTATTTATCCATAATATTCAAAAAATTCATAATAATTCAACACATGCATCCAAATCAAAATCCAACTTGATAAATCATGTTTTGGAACCTTAAATTACTACCAAAGATTATTAAAAGTAAAAAATAATCATATACCCAATTTTGAGTTACTATTTACCCATATATAAATCCATCTAAAATTCTCCCCATTTCTTAAATTGAGCCTTCAAAATTGATGTTCAGACCATATAGTTGTTCAATCATATCTTAAAGAGTTGATTTAGTATGAGTTTTGGTAGAAATTTAAAGAAAAAAAGCTTAGAAATCCCTAAAATGTTTTCTTTGATTTTTCACGTAAAAGAGAAAAAAAGTAGAGAAGAGGTGCTTCTAGAAATATGGGTCTCTTAGCTGTTGTAAATGACTTTTTATACTAGAAACAAATGGCTAAGATCATTTTATTAAAAGAAACCTAGTGGCCTATATCAAAGCCTAAGCAAAAATCCTTTATTTTCTTACTTATATCTTCTCTTTATTCTTGTTCATCCATTCTTCCATTCTAGCCTTAATTTACATATATTATGATCCCAAGTAATCGTACGTATTATTCCTTAAATGCCCTAAAAAATCAATGTTTAAAAACTGAGAAAATCTTATTGAAAATGTTACTTTCATCTATACTCATTTTTCATATTATACAGTATTTGCTATTAACCCTCTAATGTGTTAATATGCAAAATTGTGAAGTCAAGCTTTTCAACATTAACCTTCCAAAGGGTCAATATAAAAAACTTCTTGATGACAAACTTTTATACATCAGCCCACCATTAGGTTAATATGAAAAACCATAATGTTAGACTTTCACTCTTTAATCCCATTAGCTTCTATTTAATAGCATTAACATTTCTTACCATAATCACTTTTAAATACATAATTCCATCTATGTTTATAGATATATCATATGATCTTCTTAACCATATTCCTTCCTATAACTTCTAGCTTTTAACCAGCTTAGAGACTTTATTTTAATTCCATATTTCACTCAAAAATATTCCAATATATGCCTTTAACCTCATTGTGGGTTAACATACAAAAATAGAAATAATAGACTTTTACACATTAACTTGCCAATGGGCTAATATGCAAAAATATGAAATCAGACTTTCAACATTAACCCACCAGTGGGCTATGCTATGTATCAAGGGATTTCAGGAAAATCCCATACTATGCTTTAACTTATTTGCGGGTTAGTTTACAAAATCGTAAGGTTTTACTCCTATTTTATAGCATTATAAGACCCAAATCTCAAGTAACACTTTTCACTTCCTAAAAAATACTATTCATAATTAATAGTAGTTTTAGATGTTACAACTTATGCAGAGTATTTGAGATCTAATAGCAGGCAGTTAAAAATGTGCACTTTTTGCCATGTTCCAAGGATGAGAATTAGCTAGTGAACATATTAGCCACCCTAGGTTTGATGTGGGATAGTCCAAAAAGAGTAATCATAAAACTAGTCCTTATTTCCAGTTTAAAGAACCCTTGTTATGAAAGAGAACAAGTAATAGAAATGGAATAGGAATAAGGTAAGCCATGGTTTTATGATGTTCAAAACTACTTAGAAAATTAAGATTTTCCTGAAGAAGCTATGAATAGGGATAGAAGAGTATTGAGAAAGCTATCAACTCAGTTCATTAGTGTAGATAGGGCCTTATACAAGAGGTAATTAGATGGCCTTCAAATTCATTATTTAGATAAGGAAGAAGTAGATAGGATTATTAAAGAAATACATTTAGGATCTTATGGCATACACATAAATGGTTTAGAGTTAGCAAAAAATATCATGTATTAAGGGTTTTTTTAGCTTACTATAGACCATGATTACTCAAAATATATATAGAAATGCCATAAAGTGTCAGTAATATAGGAGCTTAAGATATGTGCCTATATCAGAGTTACACAATCTATTATCTCCTTAGTCATTTACTATTTAGGGGATAGACATAATTAGAGAGATACATCCAACATCCTCAACTAGGCATTATTTCATTATGATAGCCATCAATTATTTCTCTAAGTGGGCTAAAGTAGAATTTTTTTAAGAAATTAGGGGCAAAAGAGATGACTAAGTTCATATAGAAGAATATGACTTATAGATATAAGGTCCTACACCATATAGTTTCAAATAACAATATCTAATTTTAAGCTAAAACAAAAGCATCATTATAGAGATACAAGATACAACACTATAAATCCTCTCCTTATAGGCCATAAGCCAATGAGGTAGTTGAAGTGGCAAACAAGAATGTCAAGAAGATCTTAGCTAAGGTAGTAGTAACTTATAGAGATTGGGCTGATAGAATTCCATTCACTCTTTAGGGCTACAGGATGACAATACGAACTTCAACAAGTGTTACTCTATTTTCCTTGGTGTATGGGATAGATGCAGTGCTTCCTATCGAAATTGAGCTCCAATCATTAATTGTAATTGTAGAAGTTGATATTCTTAATATAGCCTGGGCTTAATAGAGGTTCCAATGTTATACTTGCTAGATGAGAAGCGCTTAAAGGCTAATTATCATAATCAAGTGTATCAAAAAAGGATGGGAAGAGTTTTAGCAAAAAGGTGAAGGATTACAAGATAAAAGAAGGGAGTTTAGTCTTTAAGTAGATGAAATCAGGGGTAACCAATTTGAGGGGAAAGTTCAAACTGAATTAGGAATGCCCTTATATCCTTAAACAACTATTGCCAAGATGAGCTATAGTCCTTACAAATTTTGATGGAAATGAGTTCAAGGAACCTATAAATGTAGAAAGATTAAAAAGGTTCTATGGCTAAAGATAAATAAAATTGAAAAAGAAAAGAAAAATAGCTCTACAAGTTAAAAATCGAGAAAATAGTGTTCATGCTAAAAGTGGGCTACTCAATAAGGTGAAAATCAAAAAAATGCATCTTATACA
The DNA here is from genome assembly GCA_948208565.1 of Hura crepitans. Classification (NCBI taxonomy): domain Eukaryota; kingdom Viridiplantae; phylum Streptophyta; class Magnoliopsida; order Malpighiales; family Euphorbiaceae; genus Hura; species Hura crepitans. Next base: position 15,518 of record CANXYI010735856.1, read on the forward strand.
ATAATTAGGGGCTGAGAGAAAATGTTTAATTAAGAAAACTTATAAGAGTTTATTAACAATAAGAGTTTAAGATGTAATTAAGCTTTCCCTTGATTAAACTATTGTGGTATTAATGTCACGCTTTGATTGTCATAAAATGCCAATATGATGCATGCAGATAAGACCACTTTAATAAGCTCAATTGAGCATCTTAAAGACTAAAAAAACAAAGATGTTATCTATTATAAAGGTTCAAACTACATTATTTTGTATTCAATTTTAGAAAAGCAATAAAAGTACACACTTTATCAGATCCTCTATCTCTTGTTACAACTTTCATCTTGTGTTTTCAACTAACAAGATCGATTATCTCTAAAAGTTTCAAGCAGCTTTAAGAGAAATGTTAATCTTCAAAGGTAATTGCTTCCATAAGTCATGATATCCAGTAGTAAAAATAATAGATAGATCTCTTCTTTTAAATGATAAAGGATGATTAAGAATGTCCTTAATCTTACTAAACTACCCTACACACTGATTAGAAATGTAAATAGTAACTCTATGTAAGATAACTAGAGGGACACAGCTTGATACGCCACTCCGTTGTACATGTTGTAAGGGAATCCATAGGCTTATAAAACTTATGTTATTGTTAGTTGAGGCACCTAACTAAAGGACCCATTGCTTGACATATAAAAACTAACACAAAGTCACACAAGGTAGTAAATGTTTAAGATTGTAAGAACTAAGGACTTAAAAGAGAGGATCATGTGACACCCTTTACCCACTCTATTCATCGGACCCGAATAAGGTGTGACACACATAATGATATCCAAACTTACTTTATTGAAAATCCCATAAAAATTAAAATCTTTTTTGAACAAAATTTGCTCATGTATAAACTTATGAAATCTTACCTTGATGAAAATTCTCTTTTATGTTTTAAAAATAGTTATAGGAATCCTTGTGTTGAAAATCTAGCATCATAATTACTGTATCGAGACACTATACTAAAATGAATACTAATCTATAGGTTTAAAATAATAATTCTGCAAATCTCAACTGCAGCTCAACCATAATTTGGTCCTCTTGACCATCCAAATCATCATCGCAAATTCAACAACATATAACAGGAAGAGATATCATACAAGCAAAAAATAAAGTTTAAACTTGTTTTAAAAAGGTGATAGAAATAGTTACATCCTAGATTAAGCCCAATCCCTCTCATGCTACATATGAGTGCCACTATATAGATACATCACATAATATATATAGAATAATAACATACCAAAAGTATTCTTCTCGTGATTTGCTATAAATATTGAGGCTTTAACTCGAATTTAGTTCTTTAACCTACATGTTGCAAATAAAAATGATGCACTAAGTGAATTGCTTAGTGTTGTAATCATTATAATATACATACATAGCCACATTTAATCATGCATTGATAGTATTCACATTACAAGGTAATAAATGTAATAAAATAATTATTTTAGCTTAATAACTCCTTATCTTACAGCAGTTCATGCATAACACAATTGTTCAAAACATAAAAATTATAAAATCAGCCATTATAGTACACTTGCTATGTAAACTAGATAACTAACAATTCAACTTATCATGTTGATCTATAGTTAATCTCATTTGCTTTATTTACCATTGTTATGCCTATACTTAGAAAACACTCACTCAAAACTGGATAATAGGACTACTCAACCATTTAGGTCATAATATGTAATGGCCACTAAGAAATTACAATGGCTATACCCACCTATATATGTGCAGTAATCCTTCTAGACCCTTCGACTATTGTGCTAGACTTATGTGTATATAATTATATATGTGTGTACAGTGGTCCTTCTGATCCTACGATTACTGTACTAGACCTATATATGTACAGTGGCCCTACGGCTACTGTACCAAACCTATGGACACTGAAGTGCCCTAGTGGTTGCTATCTAACCCTAGTTGATCAATAAACCTATCCAATCTAGGTTGTCTAATAATATGGGCTTATCACCTTGTTTGATTTCATTTCTCTATCTTAAAGTGGATTGAGCAAGCTTTATTTAGGAATATGGTCAACACATGACCTTAAAGGTAACATTAATAATGTGAAAAATTATCAATAATCTTTCGCTCAATTATAACATCATCCAACATACTTATTTTATGTGTTCTCATGAAACATCAAGCATTATTTACTTGCAAGACCATTGGACTATGCCATACAAATCATGATCATACACTTTCTTAAGATTATGTTACTTTAGTTCATTATCATATACATTTTTCCACCAAACTTTTATTCATTAAGTTTATATATGTTACAAATTCATGATATAATTACATACATCATTATAAGGCATAAATAAGGCATTCAACCATACATAAGATTTACACATAATTACCATTTCTTATTTTTTATCACATCATAATGCATAATTTAAAGGGTCATTACATTTGATTAGCATTATCATCAACTAATCCACACTTTACTACCTAATTGAACTAAACTACTCTAAGGCACACATTAGTGACCAGTTGGCCATTATATGGCAAGCATAACAAGTTACTATGAATCTATCATAAACACATATTATCACATGATTATACTTTATAATGCTACTACAAATTCTTAGACATACATGTTTCATCATTAAACAGGTCTCATAGCACACAATTAAGTCTTTTTCACTCATAAAATCCTT
>CANXYI010735949.1:0-10201 GCA_948208565.1 Hura crepitans
ACCCATATAATCAAGTTTGATAACTTCCCCTAGGTTGAATGACCCTAGTAAATTATGATTGTATTATGGCTACTATGTGGGCCTATTATGTTTAACCTCATTTAGAGTGGGGGGTAAGCCCATTATGCCTTTTTGCCTAGGATGGGCCAAACCTAATTTCGCTTTGAATAAGATTTAAATATCATAGGCTAATGTATTTGCATGCGTTTTAATTATGAGAGGTCATTAGGCCTAATGCAACCTATAAACGAACATATGTGTCCCCCGATGACTCTTAAGCAATCCCACCTAGGAAAGAACTGGCATAACCACATGTGTGGGTAGAAGAAGGTTGAAAGGTTTCTTACATGTGTTTGTCCCTATTGCACCATATAAATGCATTGTATATAATGCATCATTTTCATCTTGCTTTTTTAATATTGTACATGCATTATCTTTAACCCTTTATTTTAGCAGTCACCATTGATCTTTCATTTACAGCTCAATGGAAATGGATAGGCAAGCACCTCAACTGAACTAATGAAGCATTACCAGTTCAACCTAAGTAAGGAACTATGTCGGCCGATGAGTACATAACCAAAGCCATACTTATGGATACAATGAATGAGATGGAGAAGAGGATAATGGTAGCTATGACAAGTGCCCTATCCCATGTCCATAGGTAGAAGGAAGTAGGTCAATCTTTGGCAACTCATAAGGAAAAGAAGTAACAGATGAAGGAGATGACCAATTTTCTAATGACAAAATTCTATAAGTTGCCAAGTTATACCACAAGGTTCCCCCTCCCAAAGTAGTTGAGGATGACTAATTAAAGAAGCTCAATGAGAAGATAGAAGCCATAACTAAGCTAGTCATAGGGGGAAAAGACATTAACCTTGATGACATCAGCTTAAGACTTGATCGAATATTGCCCCATATGTTTGAAATGCCCAACATGAGTAAGTTTTGTGGCATGACTAACCCCCACACTTAATTGAAGTAGTATGCTATTTCTATGAGGGCTACTCACCTATCCGAGGAGTAAATTGTAAGCATGTTTAGTATGTCTCTCACAAGCTAAGCATTAGACTGATATCGTTACCAAGAGAAGAGGGTCAAAGAAGACTAGAATAAATTGGCATGAGCATTTAGTAAATAGTACTATAATAATGTCAATATAGAGATTTCACTAAAAATCTAGAGTTGGTGAAGCAAAGACCAAATGAGAGCTTCTCTAATTACTTACAAATATAGAGAGATAAGATCTTAAAGATGAGAAACAAGCCTAAAGACATTGATTAGATTAAGATGTTCATCAAGAATGCAAATAGTTACATGAATAGTGGGCTCACTACTAAAGGCATTACCACTTAGGAATAATTGAAAGACATTGCCATTGACTTAGAAGCAAATTATCATAATAAAGCATTTAAAAGGATGAATAACCCTAATTTCACAAGAAATAATGCTCGGGGTGAAAATAAGACTGCGAATGTACTTGCTATCCAAGCCAGAAGGTATTCTAACCTGGGAAAATATCTATCATGGTGTTTGAGAAAACTCATTAAAGAGGGTAAGTTACAACCACTTCCCCCTTAGCCACTCAACAAACCATTATCACCAAATCACAGAGATAACCAGTATTGTGCTTATCACTAGTGAACTTAACACCTTACAGACAACTGCAAACTCTAAAAAAAAGCTAACCAAAACCTTATAGATTCTAAGCAAATACTTGATCTTAAAGCCACCTTAAATCCTTTACCTAAACACTAAGTCACTTACTTTCTTAAATTTGGATTGCCCAAAAAATATGTGCTTAGAAAAATTTATGGATCTGACCAAAAGATCTACAAGGGAGTGAGAGAGAGTGAATCCATCCTTTTCACTAGCTTTTGGGAGAGTGAGGGTGATGGCGATCCTAGGGAGAGTAAAAACTCATGGGATGAATGTTTTTGTTGATGATTCTAAAGAGGGAAAGAGAGAACCACTCAAGGTTAAGGGAGAATCAGTAGAAAGAGTTAAAAAGAATGGTGAGATCCTACTTTATGAAAGAGCTTGAAACAAAGGAAGGTAAGCATGAGGAAGTGCTAAAGCAACTAAAAAATACCTAAGCTAATATAAGCATTTGGGACTTGCTAATGTCATCAAAGGACCATAGGTAGAAGGTAGTTGAAGCCTTAGGTTGAGTTGCTGCATTAACCACTGTTACCCCTAATAAGTTGGTACATGTGATGAAAATAGGCAAGATAGGCCTTATCACCTTTTTCTAATGTTGACTTGCCATTAGAAGGAAGGGAACATAATTGACCTCTCTATATTAAGGCTAAAGTAAATGGGAAAATGATGGGGTGTGCCATGGTCGATGATGATTCCTCATTGTGTGTTTGCCTAGTTAAAATCTTGTCTAGTTTGAGAATTAAGAAAGAGGATCTTACACCTTCAACAATCAATATCAAAGTATACGATGACATAAGAAGACAAGCTGAAGGCTTTTTCACCACTAAGGTTCAGGTGGGCCTAATTATAGATGAGGTAGAATTCATTTTGATTGATATCCTAACTACATTCTCTATTTTGTTAAGGAGACCTTGGTTCTGTAAACTTGGAGGAGTCCCCTTTACCTTTCACCAAATGATCAGGTTCCCATATGAAAGCTACACTATTACCATAAAGGCTAAAATTGGTCATGCAGTTTCTACCTTGGCTATCACTAATTAGCCTTTCACTGGATTTCACATTGTTGGGATTTATGAACACTACATAGACCCCGCTATATTTAAGATGATGAAAAGGATGGATTTCTTCTCTAGTGTCAGTTTAGGGAAGAATTTGTAAGGTATAATTGAGCCACTGTAGCTCCACACCTAAAAAGACATAAGAGGATTAGGATACGATCCAAGCAAATGAGGGAAACTGAAGAAAAGGAACACTCTAAGGGACTACTTTGTCAAACAAAAGATTACAAGGTATGATGAGACTTTAGAACCTACGACAGTGGATGGATCTTACAAGCTAGGTTTTGAGATTTTCACATATGTCATTGATTAGGAATCATACAACCTCACTCAGATATAGTAGATAGAAGAAGTCTTTCTTAAACCTCAAGCTATTAGAGAAGTCTATTCTAGCTCTTCTGAGATTATGTCTAATTTAGATGTAGATTCTAATTTACTTATTCATAAGCTACATCTTTGTGACCTCTTTCAGACAAATGATCTTTTTTCCAATAAAATGAACAACGAGTTTGCTTATTTGTGTGATGTTTTTCCTGATGGTAACATGCAACAAAGTGATCATTACATGAGCATTTTTCACATTAACTACAATAAGACTAATTCATTTAATCTTGGAAAAAATGAACAACCTAAAAGTATATCAATTGCTTATGATACTACTATCAATGAAAGGAAAAAATTAGAGTGATTACTAAAAAGTATGAAAGAATTTTTACCTAGATTTATGAGGACATATCAGGTATTCATTGTGAAGTTGTTGAACACACCATTCTAATTTGTGACCACACTAATGCAGTCTGTTAAAAGCTTAGAAAGATAAGACTCGAGTGGGCAAAAGAGGTAAAGGAAGAAGTTGTCAAGCTACTCGAAGCCAAGTTCATTAAAGAAATTGTCTTTCCCACTTAGCTAACTAACATTGCTCCTGTACGTAAGAATGGAAGGGTTACAATATGTGTTGATTACTAGGACTTTAACAAAGCATGCCCTATGGATGACTTTCCCTTGCCCCACATTGATATACTAATGGATAGTACAGCTATGGTAGTTATGTACTCCTTTATCGATGGCTTTTTGGGGTATAACAAGATTCTAATGAAAGTGATTGATTAATACAAAACAACATTTATAACTAAATAGGGGAATACTATTACTAGGTGATGCCTTTCAAACTAAAAAATGTAGGAGCAACCTACCAATATATGGACACTAAGCTTTTTTAGGATATGATGCATAAGGAAGTTGAGGTTTGTGTAGACGATATGATGGTGAAATCTATTAAAAAGGAAGGACACTTTAAAACATTAGAAAAGTTCTTGCAAAGATTAGACCAATTCAATAGAGGCTCAACCCTAAGCAGTGTACTTTTAGAGTTATATCAAGAAATTGTTAGGATTTATGGTTAACATAAATGGGATTGAAGTAAATCTAGATAAGGTAAAAGCGATCTTGGAAATGCCTGCCCCTTAATCAAAAAAGGAAGTTAGAGGATTCCTAAGTAAACTATAATAGATCAGCAAGTTCATAACCAAACTCAAATAAGTTTGTGAGCCTATATTCAACCTACTATGTAAGGGATAACCAAAGAAATGGAACAAAGATTGTGAAAAAGCCTTCCAAGCCATCAAATAGTTCTTAACCAAACTTTTTGTCCTAAGGCCACTAAAATTGAGAATATCCTTAATCCTGTATTCGACAATTAAAGAATCTTCCATAAAAGCCCTCATCACACAACCAGACATGTCTAGGGTAGAAAATACAGTCTATTACCTAAGGAAGAAATTGCAGCCATATGAACAGAAATATGCAAAAGTTGAGAAGATATGTTTAGGAGTAATTTGGGTCTCCAAAAAGCTATACCACTACTTTCAATCATACAAAGTAGAGGTGGTAGCAAAACACAATCCCTTCAGGTACTTATAAAATACACCTTCTTTAATAGGTAAGATGGGTTTATGGATTATACTTTTGTAAGAGTTTGACATCTCCTATGTCACTAAGAAGATGATCAAGGGCCGAGCAGTAGCTGAATTTCTAGCATAACACCCAATCAAGGGAAAACAAAAAGAAATTGAGTTTCTAGATGAACGTTTAGGGGCAATATCCTAAAAAGGATGGAAAATGTTCTTCGATGGAGTAGTAAACCAATAAGGCACAAGAGCTAGCATATTACTCTTCAATCTAAAAATTGAGTAGATATTCCTAGCCAATAAGGTGAAGTTCCATGTAACTAACAATGTCATAGAGTATGAAGCATGTGTCTATAGCCTCAATGGCATTTGTGGTTCTCACATGAATTGGAGATACTTGGTTAATAAGATCATGTAATTAGGATATTACTGGTTAACCATAGAAATAGATTTGTTGTAACTTTGTTAGAAAATGGCATAAATGCCAGATATATGGGAACCTAAGTAACCTACCCCTTAATGACTTGACTAGTTTATCATCTCCTTAGACATTTTTAATATGGGGAAAAGACATAATTAGGAAAATAAGGCCATCAGCTATTAGAGGACACAGATAAATAGTTGTAGCAATTGATTACTTCTCAAAATATGTTGAAGTTGAATCTTTCAATAAATTGGGGGCAAAAAAGATGGTGAAATTTATTGAAGGAAATATCATTACCAGTTATGGATTACGACAACAAGTCATCATAGATAATGGAGTATGATTTCAAGATGAAACTAGATAGCATGATTTCAAGGTGAAACTAGATAGCTTTCACAGAAGTATAAAATTGAGCTTCACAAGTAGCATCTATACCGATCTCAAGCTAATGGGGCAGTTGAAGTAGCGAATAAGAATATGAAGAAATTTTTGCAAAATATGATAGTTACCTATAAGGATTGGGTAGACATGTTACCCTTTTCATTATAGGGATATAGAACAACTATCAGGACATCTATGTAAGCCATAACTTACTCATTGGTTTATAAGATGGATGTAGTGCTACCAATTGAAATTGAGGTCCCTTCACTCAGGTTGTGTTAGAAGCAAAAATACTGGAAGCAGAATAAGCTAGAAACATATATGAATAATTGGCATTGATTGATGAAAAGTGACTTAAAGCTTTTTATCATATATACTTATATCAGAAGAGAATCACTAGAGCTTATAACAAAAAAGTAAAGCGTAGACCTATAATAGAAGGTGATTTAGTACTAAAACAAACTAGGCCTTTACTAACTGATCCTAGAGGAAAGTTCAAGCCCAGTTGGGAAGGCTTATACTTGGTTAAGAAGATGTTTAAACATGGGGGTCTCAAGATCTTAGACTTAGAATGCAATTAATCCAGAGAACCCATCAATATGGACAAGCTAAATAAGTACTTTTGTTGAAACAAAAAGTTTGCTAATATAAAAACCTGAATAGTGTGGCTTAGGTAAAATTTCGGACACCTCGATGAGGTGAAAACCTATTAAGCACATCATGCAAAAGTTAGGGGATTTGAGAGAAAATGTCTAGTGAAGAAAACCTTTTCAAAGCTAATTAGTAATGATAGTATCATCAATGGGAAATTAATATATTTGCCAATTTTAAATAGGTTAGTTTCAAATGAAATTAATAGCAAAAATACTTTAGTTATGATCATTGGTACCTAAGCTTCCATCAAGTTAGAAAATCATACAAGTAACTGAACTCTAAAAGTCTAAACACATCTTTTCTTTTCAAACATAAAAGTTTTATCCTTACATTTTCTTTTTAGTACTAATGTCCTATTATCTCTAGATGTACTTAGAATCTAATCTTTGTAAGTATCATATGTACTTATGTTATTAGTCACATGATTAGGCACATCACTTAGTATAACATGATGCTTCCACAAGTCGAGAAAAAAGTGCAAGAAATGCCATGTTAAAAATTCCACCTTGAAAACCCAAAGGTTCAGAAGTGTGACACCCTCTACCAGATTCTTGAAGAAACTTGACAAGCGATGCACTTCCCGATAGGTCACCCATCCTAGGATTACTTTAGGAGAAAACTCCTTAAGACTTATGGGCTATTCTAGAACTGTATCAGTTATTGCTTAGATGTCTAGTCTAATCCTTAAGCAGATTCATAAATGGTTTGATAGACTCAAAAAAACCATTTATAGACACTTTCCATGTAAAAAGAATTAGGTAGCATAACAGTTACCTGGGTGACAAACCTAAATTTTTTCACCTGTTAAAAACACTTTTATAGGCAAACCATCCATAAACCTCTATCTAGACCTTTTTGGTCCCCCAGTTAACATCAGCACATATGAGACACATATCATAATCGAACACACAGGGCCTTAGTCCCACAATAATCAAATGACACACAACCCAAACAAATGCCTTACCTGCTTCTATACATCACATTTAGGTTATAAATATATATATCTACAAACATATTAGTGTAGACATTGGGTTTTGAGGGCTCCTAGGTTCGATTTGCCTAATGATGATAAAAAAAGACAAAAATATTAAAAATTGGATTTTTACGTCTGAACTGAAGATCTCAAAGTTTTCTTTAGAAAATTTTTCTTTTTTCGTCTTTGCCCTAAAAAAAATTGAAAATGATCGTTCTATATTAAAAAATAGCTGTTGTGGCCACTGAGCCTAAATGGGCGTTCTCACAAGCAGAATGCCCGTTTGGGCCCAAAACGACCAAAACAGCCGTGTTGACACTAAAAAGGCCATTTGTGCTACTGAGCCTAGAACAAGCATTCCCATGCGCAGAACGCCCATTTGGGCCTAGAACGACCAAAATAGCCGTTTTGACCCTAAAACAGTCGTTTAGGCCGTTGAGCCCAAAACGGACATTTTAGGCACAAAAACACTCGTTTTTTCCAGCCCAAAATGCCTGTTTTCATCCAGCCCAAAACGCTCATTTTCATCATGAAAATGCCCATTTTATGCCTCGAGGTTTGTGTATAAAACCCAATTGGGTCATTTTCAAATGGGGAATGGTCAATTTTTAGAGAGAGAAAATATTTTAGAGAGAGAAATACATAGAAAACACAAAAATTATTATTTTCACACCACATTTTGGGCTTTTTTCAAGATTCAAGCATTAAATTCAATTCGATCCGAAATCTTTCTGAAGGCAAATATACCGGTGTGTTGATCGACCCATTTTTCATCTATTTTCAATTCTTTTCCATTTCCATTTTATCCATCTACATGTTAGATGTGGTACATTAATTTGTACATATTTTGGCTTTTGTGAAACTGCTTATTTTTCCTTTTTTTTTGTCTGTCATTGTATTTTTGATTTGCATAAAAATATTATTTTTAGTTATTTGGGCTGATTTTATTTTTTTTGGCATTATCCATCTACTAGTTAGATGTGGTAATTTGTTTGGGCTAAAATTTATATTTTTGCGACTGTGTATTTTATTTAATTTCTATCTGTGCTTGTATTTTTGATTCGCATCAAAAATATTATTTTTTGGTTGTTAGTGATAATTTTATTTTTCTCTTAGTATTATCCATTTACTAGTTAGATGTGGTAATTTATTTGTACAACATTTTGCATTTTTGTGGCCTCTTAATTTTTATTTAATTCCTGTTCGATTTTTTATCCTTTGTTTGCATGCTAATATATTGTTTTTATGATTGTCTTATGAGTTTTACTGATTGTTTGGGATTGATTAATGTTATTATTGTCTATTGTTTGTTAAATTGTATTTTAGGCCTTCCAAAATGTATTTTTTATTTTTTATTTCGGTTAGATTGTATTTTAGGTAATTGCCTTGTAGTTATTTTTTCGGTTGAATTATTTCTTTGTATATTCTCTAAATTTTGTAATAAATTAGGAAAATGATTTTTCATGCAAATGGAAAAATAATTAAAATATTTCTATTTAATCGATTGGTGTTTTATTAATAAAATCGGGTTTGATTTTTCTTAATAAAAGTCACAATAAAATTATTTCCTAAAAATCAGTATGTGAGAACCAAAGTTCTCAAACCAAATCTATTACCCGATTTATGTATGACACCTCCCATTTCACTCCTGAAATATTCAACAAACATCAAATTATGTAGAAAAATGATTTTACACGTTAAAGAAAATTAATAAACAAAATCATATTTTTGCCTAATAAATTGGTGTTTTATTAATAAAATAAATTACGATTTTGTCTCAATAAAGTTTACACCAATAACATTCATTTATCCAAATTGACCCTTGAGAACTAAAGCTCTCAAAGTTATTCTTCTAAATAAAAGTCATCATAGTAAAATTCATTTTTTCCAAACTGACCTTTGAGAACTAATTTTCTCAAACCATTCTTTCAAATAAAGAAATCATCACAATAAAAACTCATTTTCTTCTAAATTAACCTTTGAGAACCAAAGTTCTCAAACCTATCATCTGATTTTAATAAGAAAAGTCACCACAATAAAATCCCATTTTCCTAAAATTGGCATGAGAGAACCAAAGTTCTTAAAATAATTAATGGCCTGATTTCATGTATGTTATTTCGATTCCAAGCACCTATTTATTTTTCTGTAAATATATTCTATAACATCTTCTACATGAATGCGTGATTTACTTTAATTGCAAAAATTGCTTGAGAAAAGGAGTAGCGTCATAAATTCAAATATTAGTTTTAGCCCTATAAAGTATTTCTACTTCCTAACTCCATCAGGTGGCGACTCCTACCTTGTGGTGCCCAACTCACACCCCCAAAGGTAATAAAAAAGAGGTAGCCTTAGATTCTTTTAGCTTCCTTCTCGTCTTCTGAGACTCGAGGAGTGAGGCTTAAGTTGAGTCTTAAGCTACTTCAGTTTGATCATTCATAGGAAAATGAAAAGAGTCACATGAAAACAATTAGCTTCTAAGTATGCCAACAAAAATCAATAGGATTTACATCAGTGCCACTATTAAAAGAAAAGAAACAACATTCTTTACCCTTCAATACATTTATGGATACACTACATAATCACCGAGGCTGGCTTACTTATCCTTCTTACTTGCACACCATAACACAGGTATATTGAGTATAAAACTTAGTTGTGAATTTAAACTATTTAAAATATGAATTAACACATATAAGCAAACACAAATAATAGTTTATGAGTAATATGCAAGCAACATGCTGGATGATTAATGCCATTGTGTTTCCTCTAAATTTACATAAATGCCATTGAGGTTTAATTATTAACTTTATCATCAGAAATTATCATCAATTATCTTAAATTTATTTTTTTCTCTATTTCAAGTACAATTCAATAGATCGACTGGATAGACGACACTTAAAAACACCAGACTAACAGGGAACTAAAAAATATGAAGTGGCCTACATAAATGTTTATGTATATGTGTATGTTTGTGTATATAACATATACATACAAATATACACAGACACACACTCATACATACATATACATATATACACATAAATATATTTACACACACACACACACACACATACACACACACACACACAAACACACACACACACACACACACATATATATATATATACACACACAAACACATATAAAC
>CANXYI010736070.1:0-15548 GCA_948208565.1 Hura crepitans
CTTACAAACTAGCATTGCCACTAGAACTTCAGTAGATTTATGATGTTTTTCATGTCTCCATGCTTAAAAGATACATATCTAATCTGACTCATCTCTTACTAGTGGAAAAAGTTTAACTTAGGCTAGATTATCTTATGATGAAGAACCTGTCATGATCCTAGCTAGGAAAGTCAAAGAATTAAGAAACAAGGCTATCCCACTAGTAAAAGTTGCTTGGAAGTACCATGGTATAGAGGAAGTCACTTAAGAATTAGAAGCTTAGATGCATGAGCAATATCCATATCCAATTGAATCAGATAGTGTTTGGGATAACATTTAAATTAATAGGGAAAGAATTGTAACGACCCAAAAATTCCAATTTTTATGAATAGTACTTTCTTGGGTGAATAGTGCTTTAAAGACTCGAGGTGTACTGAAGTTACTGGATGAAAGTATTAGTCATAAAATAATTTTAGGTAATGTTTAAAGTCAATCAAAGTTCATTTATGGCAGTATCTTATGAATAGTGACCAAGGAAAAGCTGCACTTTAAATAATTTTCAATATTGCTAAAAAAATTCTAAAAACTATACAACCATATATTAAAAAATTCCACTAGGTCTAATGGCACTAGAATCAAAATTTTTTGAGGTCAAAAAGTATTTTATTTGAAGTTCAGGATGCATAAAATTGACATTTTAATTCAGTTTCTTTAGATTTTTGAGCCCCAATTTTTATAGCAATTAAAGACCTAATTTGGCTAATTTTTAGAAGTGGAATGATAGAAAAAAGGCTTAAAATGGGGGATAAATGAATTTTTGAAAGAATAAAAAAATTATTTTTTACCTATAAATACCCCTCCCACTTTGACTTTTTGGTCAAAATACACATAAATTCTCCTTTCCTTATTTCTTTAAAACCCGACGATAGCAATTTGGAGGAATTCTCCATTTTTTTCATTTTCCTTCCAAATCAATGCTTAATCCATCAAATTTATCATAACAATTAAGTGTCCAAGGGTTCTAGACACTGTATTTGGCTGTAATTCATAGAAAAATAGAGGAATTTATAAGTTTTTAGGTTAGGTGGATAGTGCCCATTTTTTTATTGGGTAAGATTTTTGAAAATCTAATATTTTTCTAATTTTAAGTAAGTGCCCAAAAGTGAAAAAAATGTAGTCATTTGAAATTTTCAAGTATCGTATGAATTTTTATGATTTTTTAAAAATTGAATCTATAATGGACAGTTGCCGAAATGAAGCAATGATGCAATAAAGGGAAATCAGAAGTGTGAACAGTCCTCGAGGTCACATTGTGATCATTTTAGTACTTGAAATCGACTTAAATTATGAATAATTGATAATGCCTTAATTTTCCATAATGGTAATTATGTGAGTTTAATGTAAATTTTGTGAAATTAATATGATATTCTTGTAAAAGATCATGATAATGGAATGTATGATATAAAATGAATATGTGTAATATGTGTATAAGTAAAGTATAAATGAAATGTTGGAATTTCTAGATTGGCCGAATGGCTATTTAATGCTCTTTTTCATGTAGAAGTTAATGAATGAGTATATATGATATGGATTGATGTTAAATTAATGTTAAATTGATTTTTGAATTTGTGTAAATGAGGAAATTTGAAATGTATAGAGTTATCAAATTTGGTGGCCGAATGGCCATTTGAAGAATTTACATATAAGTAATGAATTTAAATGCACTTAAAGAAGATGTTAAATGTGTTGATATTTATGACTTAAATGGTCTTATGAATATATTAAAGTTGAGCTTATTTGGCCATAAGTATGTATAATAAAGGAAATAAAATCAGTATTGCAAAATTGTGATGTATATGATTATAAATAAATGGAAATTATGTTAATTCTTTGATATGGTCAATTATTGACAATTATACAAGTAAAAGCCATTCAAAATCTTTTTTATTTGATGAAATTAAAAGAAATATACTAGAATACCCATATGCTTAACAACCTAGAAGAATAGGTTGACTGGTTCACTAAGGGTATGCTAACAGTTGCTAGGGCACTACAATGTTGTTTCATGTTTTATTCTATGGGTCCACTTTTAGTATGACCTGAAGACATCCTTATGTTTGATCTTTGGATCCATATTGGTAGATGCATTTTGGGTTCTTAAATCATCGTAATGGTTATCATGTTATGTTATGTTTGATCTTTAGATCCATATTGGTTGATAGACATTTAGGTTTATAGAGGATGTACTAGCCATCCACCCTCGTTATCCATAGGACATGTGTTTTGATATTACTAGCAAAGTAAAATGCTAATTAAAAATTTAAATGAAAGTACATTATGTATTAGTTTGGATAAAATTAATATTTTTAGAGAATTTTAATGAAATATTCTTTTTGCTTAATAAATGATTAAATTTATATTGATAGGCATGTTTATGTAAAATGATGTGATGATATAATTTTACGCCATTACACATATATAATGTATGGCTATATCTTATTTTAGCCATCATGAATTGTACATATTATGTTTAATATAAATCTTATGAGATTGATAAATTAATATGGCATAAGGCATGATTTAAATTGATTTCACCACTAAGCAAAATGCTTGGTGTATCTGTAGAGATTATGTATTTTAATCGAGGATGGGAGTGGTTAGTGCAGTCACCACCTAGCCTCTACACCAGGACCTCTAATCTTTTGTACCAAAAAGGTTTAGAATTTAGATTTTATTTATGCCCCAATAATATGCCTTCTTTGTATGTTGTAATGTTTATTAATCCCGTATCAAGTAAGCACACATTATATTTAAAGTACTTATGTCACTTTTTTATGTGTAAAAAGTAAATTGTGATATTTAAAGCATGTGACAAGTATATTATACATCCAAAAAGTGGGTTATTGATTAGTTGTTATTTAATTTGACAATCATCCATAATTTCATAAGAATTAGCAGTAATTGCCCAACTCCTATCTCTAAGAGTTGGCCTTTATTAAAATACATTTTTCTTGCAACTTCTGATTAGAGAAAACCTTATAACCATTTTGTTATGAAAACACTAATTAATTAGTTAGAAAATCATTGTAATGTGAAGTTAGGCATTTGGCATGTAAAATAAGTTATTAACTACCTATTATAACCCAAAATAGTCCAAAAGATATAGTAAGTACAAAATCAGAAAAGAAATAAAATATAACACTTAATTGGTCCTATATGTATGTCATTAGGTCCGTATGGACTTCATAAGGCTTTAGAATATATCCATGTGAACTGATAATAGTGTGATAGACTAAATCCATCCAGACTTTTTACTTTAGGCAAATTAGTCACTTGCAGCCTTCTCAAAGAAAAAGGTTAACGATACTAAATAAAGACTTATAAGGACTTATATAGAGGACGAGAAATACAAATACATGTGAAAATTGGAAATCAACATATATGTTCATGCAGACTAAACAACAATTTCAATATGTTATATACATATTATAGGATGGAATATTTACACAACATAATAACTTCAAAGGATTATGTCAATACAATAAGCAAAATACATTAGAACATGATAAAATAGATAAGACATTGTTGTTGACTATAAGTCCATATGGAGGATAAATCATGCATATACAAATATAGTTAGTATATGTGGACATCATTATTCATATAGATAAGTCCGTGCAATTAGGACAAAATTACAAGATAATTATAACATAAAAATAGTCAATTACATAGTATGAAATAAAATCACAATGAGGACCTACTCTTATGATTAAGATGGTGATTACATAGAATTAACTCACTTATGATCAATCCTTAGAGATCATAAGTTTATGAAAATAATAAGAATATATACAGTGAAAGGCTTTAGATCTTACCCTTGTAAGTGGACTTCAAGCAATAATGCTATGTGTAGGAGTTTAGAAGAGATTGTTCTGAATATGTGGGGTATTAGGACTAGTAGAGCAATTTTTGGTTAGAGTCCTCTCATGGACTCATAGACTAGGGTTTTTTGGCTCTCAAAATTGCTTCCCATTAAGCTCCCCTCTATTCATATCCCAAAGAGCATATTTATAGGCTTAAGGTTAAGAGTTTCTCATCAAAAAGTGGTCGAATCCTTTTAGGACTAGGATTCAGTGCTTGGATAGGAATTCTATGCTTTTGGATGTTTTTACACCAGTAAGTCCATGCAAACTTGTTCAACTAAGTTTGTACAAACTTAGGTATAGGTTTCTATGCCAATCCATGGGTCTTGGACTAGGTTAGTTTTAGTCTGTACGGACATGGGCTTTGGCTTGTCTATGTAGATCTTAGGCTTTGGGCTCAATTGGTCTAGGCTAACTAAGGTACGAGCCATATAGCATTAAGTATGGGCAAATGTGTACCATGTTAGTTCATGTAGACTTGGGTTCCTAGTTGCTTACCTTATTGCTTGAGCCTATCTTTGGTTATCATCATAGGCTAAAAAGTGAGGCATTTACAATATCATTTTATTTATGATGTGTAGGTCAAAAGAATAAGCAAGCTTGAGCCTTTAAACATCAAGGCAAAAGTGAAAGCCAATATTTTGGTATCTTTTTTATGTATGTAATTAAGCTATGTAACGTATAGACATAAAAGGCACTCTTAGAATTAGTGTATATATTTTTGGGCTAAAACTATAGTGTTTGTAAAATTTAAGTTATGTATAAATTGTAATCACATTTTAACCTATTTTAAATAATTAATGCATGCTTGATGTCTCTTCATGAGGTTAAGACTGTGATGTTGAGAATGTTGATATAAAGTGATCAAATGGATCATAAAGATGGATTGATTGAGAAATATATATAAATAAGTGTTTTTATAATTATAGGTTACAAAAAAATTGGCATATTGCTCGATACAATAGTTATGTTACCAAAATTTTGGCACGAGGGTTCCTAAATTAGCAATGTAACTTGATTTCCTAAAAGTTTATAAACATTCACATTTTTGACAATTTTAATGTACCAAGTCATATGTTACTGAATAAGATATATGTTATAAGTTTAGATAGCATGTTATATGTTACACACCTTAGTTGTGTTAGGTGACCGATCGATGATCAAATCGGGTAAAGGGTGTCATATTTCCATGGCTTTTTATTATAGAATTATATTTAGGAGACTATAAAGGCAATAATAAGTGGTTTATGTTAAAAAAAACCACTTGGATTATAGATGAAATGAAGAAAAATGGGAGGGAGGCAAACTTAGGCATGGCATTGGCCATGGAGAGAAAAAGGAAGAAAGAAAAGTTATTTTGCTCCTATACACTCTCACACACTATAAGCCTTTATATTATAAAGGTTGATGGCCACGATCATACCATGTGGTGATCAGACAGTCTCAGTTAATTTTATTTACATTTTAAGCTTCAAAAATGAAAAATAAATCTTACAGGTCTCTAAAAATCATCCTTTTGGTGCCAAAAATGAATGAACTACTTTATTAAGGGACCCCTAAAATCTCAGGTCAAAATCCCAAATGCAACTAGGTTAACTACTCCTTGCATAATTAAGAAATTCTATTTAAAGATCAATCAACCTCAGAAAATTTCAATTCCTTCACCATCAAATTGTTTAGAATTTTTTACATTCAGGATATACTATTTTAAGGTTCGTCTGGGCATATCCTAAGCATTTCCTAATATGCTATAAATTAAGGTCACTATTTACTACATATAATCATAAAATAATTTAATTGGTTCTACTAAAAGTACTAATTGTTTCATTTTCATCATTATTTTACCCATTAAAATTTTTGACTAGTACTCACCCCTTTAGCCTCCTTAGTGTAACCTAGTTACTTGGGAATTACTATTTATCCCCTTGGAAAGCACTATTCGTGACATCAAGAATTTGAGCATTACATTCACTAGTGGTATTATCTTACTGGGTAATTCTTTTACTTTTTAGGCTAAGATCTGTACTGGTTCTTCTTTATAGGATAGATGTGGCTATACTTGTACTTCTTCTATAAAAAGTATGTGTGAAGGGTCTGTTATGTACTTCCTTAACATTGACACATGAAACACATCTTAGATCTATTGTAATTCGGGAGGTAATGCCAACCTGTATGCTACTAGTCTAACCCATTACACCACCTCATATGGTCTAATGAATCTAGGGTTTAACTTGCATTTCTTCCTAAACCTAAGTATCTTTTTCCATGGTGAGACCTTTAAGAAGATTTTATCTTTAATTTCATATTCAATGAGCTTTCTTTTTATATCAATGTAGGATTTTTGTCAATCCATTACTTCTTTTAATTGATCTCTGATGATTCTCACTTTTTCTCCTACATTTTAGATGAAGTCTAGTTCATTAGCTTTCTTTCTCCCAACTCTATCAAGAATAATGGGATTTTCCATTTTGTTTTATATAGTGCTATATAGGATGCCATTCCTAAGCTTGCTTGGTGGCTATTATTATATGCAAACTCTATCAGTGATAGGTATTTGTCCTAATTACCCTTGAACTCAATTCCACAGCTTTTCAACATATCCTTTAAAACTTGGATTACAATTCTAATTAACCATTTGTCTTTGGGTGAAATGTTATACTAAAGGTGAGTCAAATACCTAAGGCTCAATGCAACTTTTTCCAAAATCTAGATGTGAACCTCGGTTCCAATCTAAGATAGTGCATGGTAGAACCCTATGTAGTCTAACAATTTCATCAATATACAACTTTGCTAATCCTCGAGGGAGTAATGCATCCTTACTTTTATGAAGTGAGTAGTTTTAGTCAGCTTGTCCATGATTACCCACACTACATCACATTTGCTCCTTGTCATGGGTAGCCCTGTGATGAAATCCATAGTGACTCATTCCCATATCAGTTCTAGTATTGCTATAGGGTAAAGTAATCTAGAAGGAACTTGGTATTCAGCTTTCACTTGCAGATAGGTGAGATATCTAGTCATATATTTAGCTATGTGTCTTTTAATTCTTGGTCACCAATAATAGTGTTTTAGGTCTTGGTATATCTTCATGCCTCCTGGATGTATGACATATGACGTATTATGTGCTTCGTACAATATCTGCCTCTTGATGTCCTCTCTATTAGGTACACACAATCGATTATGATAGTACAAGCATTCATTTACTTTAATCTCATGTTCAGTTAGCTTCCCATCTTTGATTGAGCTCCTTATATTCTAAAGATGTTCATCTATTTGTTATACTTCCTTTACATATTTCATCAAGTTAGGTTTCACCAATAACTCAGCTAGCAAGGCTATATCTTTTTTATATTATAACTAGACATTCATAGCATTTAGGTTGCTTAGGATTTTTTGGCTTAAAGCATCTACTACTACATTGTCCTTACCGGGATGATAATCAATCAGGTAATCATAATCTTTAATTAGCTCTATCCATTTTTATTGTCTCAAGTTCAGCTCTTTCTGAGTATGCAAAATTTTAAGGCATTTATGGCTTGTATAGGCATAACATCTTTCACCATATAACTAGTGCCTCTATATTTTTAAGGCAAAGACAATTGTTGCTAGCTCCAAACCATGAGTGGATAATTCCATTCATGAGATCTCAATTTTCTATATGTATAAGCCACTACTTTCCTATCTTGCATAAGTACACACCTAAGCCCATTATGTGAAGCATTACTATAAATGACAAACTCCTTCTCGAGTTCTAGTTGTATAGGCATTAGGGCTTTTATCAACATGGCTTTTAGTCTATCAAAGCTCTTCTAGCATTTTTTATCATAGAAAAATTTCACATTCTTCCTCAGTAGATGTGTCATGAGAGCTACAATCATGGAAAACCCCTTTACAAAATGTATTTAGTACTCAATTAATCCCAAAAAGCTTATAATCTCTATCACATTCTTTAGAGGTTTCCATTTGGACACAAATTGAATTTTACTGAGGTCCATCCTGATTCCTTCAACTAATACTATATGTCTTATAAATGCCACTTCATTCAGCTAGAACTTAGACTTGCTTAATTTGGCATATAATTGCTTCTCTCTTAATGTCTATAATACCAGCTTGAGGTGTTGCTCATGTTCTTCTTCGGTTTTAGAGTACATTAGAATATCAACTATGAATACCACCACAAATTGGTCTAGATATAGTTAGAATATCTAGTTTATTAAGTCTATAAATGTTATAGGAGCTTTTATTAGCCCAAATGGCATCATTAGAAATTCATAATGTCCATATATAGTGTAAAAAGCTATCTTTGGAATGTCAAATTCCTTTATTCTAAGCTGATGATACCTAGATCTCAAGTCTATTTTTGAAATGACACTAGATCCCCTCAGCTAGTCAAATAGATCATCTATCCTCGGGAGATGATATTTATTCTTGATAGTCACTTTGTTAAGTTGTTTGTAATTTATACATAGTCATCTTTCTTCTCCACAAATAGCATTGGTGCTCCCTAGGGTGAGACACTAGGTCCAATAAACCCTTTATCTAGAAATTACAGTAGTTGTGCCTTAAATTTGTTCAACTCTATAGGTGCCATTCTATATGGAGTTATTGAAATAGGTGTTATGCTTGGACATATATCAATAACAAACTGTATCTCCCTTTTAAGTGGTAGCCCTAGTAACTTATCAGAAAAAACATCAGGAAATTTTGCCATTATGGGTATATGGCTCACATCGGGTCCTGCCTATTTGGTATCCACCACATGTGCTAAATAGGCTTGGTAGCCCTTCTAAATCAACTTACTTACTATAGTTGATGAAATCACATTAGATAAAAAATTGGTTCTTTCACCCATTATTTTAATTTTTCTCCTTTTACTATCTGGAGAGTAATCCTCTTCTATCTGTAAACAAATATTACATGATTCTTAGATAACTAGTCCATTCCTAATATGACATTGAATTCATTAAAGGGTAACTCAATTAGATTGGCAGGAAAGTTGTATCCTTCAACCACTAATGAGCAGTCTCTGTATACTCGGTTCACTATCACATATTGCCTTATTAGATTATTGACCAAGATTTCTATACCTAGAGATTCTAACTAGAGGCTGCTATCTTTAGGTACCATAGTGCATATGTAGGATTATGTGGATCCTTGATCTACTAGTGCCAAAATAGATGAATTAAAGAAATAGAATGTACTAGCTATCATATTGGGAGAATCCATCTCTTCTTTAGCCCATATTACATAATAGTGAGCCAGTGCTTTCACCTTAGTTATCATACTAGTCTTTGCTTTAAGGCTTTTAGCTGGGTCCTGCTTTATCTGCCTTGCCCTCCTTCTCACTCTTAGTAACTTGAAGTTTATAAGACTCATTAATGTTAAGCCTTATCGGGTAGTCTTTTTGATAGTGTCCTTTAGAGTCTCATCTATAGCAAGCTCCTAGAATTAATCTCCAGCATATGTCTTTATGTCTCTTACCACAAGTGCCACATACTGAAAACTGGGGCACTAGTGGTTGGCCTCTGCTATTGTCTAGATCTAGATTACCTAAATATGCCTGATCTCTAAATAGGGGCTGACTTTTGTGGTATTGAAATACTGGGCCCACTTCTCTATCTCTTGCTCGCCTCATGTGTGGAGCTTGTCTAGCTTACTTTGAACGACCATTTCTTTTGAATGTTCTCCCATCTCTCTTTCAATATGTCCTTCATACTATATGCTATTGCAATAAAGGCAAAAAACTCCTGAAGCTGGTTTAAGGCCACTTATAACCTGATGTTTGTATCGAGGCCTTTCTGGAATCTCTTACACCTTTCTTCCTCTATAAGCATAAGTGCTATTGCATATCTATTATGCTAGGCAAACTCCTTCTCATACATTGATACTGGTCTGCCCCTCTACATCAAATCTAGAAATTACTACCTTCTCTTTTCAAGGTAGCCTTTAGTGATATATCTCTTTTTAAATTCTTGAAGGAAAATATCCTAGGTAGTCTCTATAGCTATTCACCTCTCTAAGACCATCTATCACCAGCAAAACCCTTTTTCTTGTAATAAGCATGTGGCATAAATCAAACACTCTTTAGGGGTGCATTTTAGCTCCTATATTATTCTTTCTATTTTTTCTAGCTAGTACTCTACAGCTATTGAGTCATCTCTATCTGAACCTATAAAGTCAAGCATCACTATCTTTTTCACATGTTCCAAGCAAGGTTTCTAGAGGGCATGTGGCACTAGTGGTTATTATGGTGCTGTGGTAAAGGAGGAGTAACTACCACTGTAACCTACTTGGACACCTCTACCATCTACTATATTAACACTGATTGTACTTGTATTGGTTGTGTGGGTGGTGTTAATTACAATGGCATTGGTTGTGCAGCATCACTAGGTGTAGAAGTTGTTAGGCTTATTGGCTCTTATACTGTGGTAGGGGCATGACTCTCAACTTCATCCATACTAGTAGGTGACCTCTAATCACTCATCTTCGATCTATAACTTAGCTTCAAGTAGTGCAGTGTTTATATGATGTGTGTACATCCATAAAATATATGGCACTCATATGGAGCCTAGGAATGCCTAAAATAGTCTCTAATACCACCTAATGTGACACCCCTTACCTAACCCGATTGCCGAATCCAAATGAGAGATGGCATATTATAACACCTCCTATCCAAACCATTGCTAACCTGAATAAGTGATGGCACATTAACTATTTTACCCTTTCTTATCTATTTTCTTGTTGTATACTCATATCATCAGCATCGAGGGCCTATGTGTAGCTTTGACACCAATGTTATGTTAGTACATATATAAAACTTTACTATTATGGTTGACAAAAATTGACAGTATAATAGCTATCTAGTGACCCATTCCAAAATAAACCTATAGAAATAACACTTCTTGTGACAAGCCATACCCAGTCTGATCATCAGCAGTTCACTGAACATGATAAATGAGTGTGCACATAACATGATATATGATTTCAACTCATACAATGTTATTTAAAACAATCTTATCAATTAAGATTAAAACCTAAAAATGTGAGATTTCAAAAACTTTTCAATAACAAATTTACATATTCAAATTTGAGAATCCTTGTGCCAAAATTTTTACAGCATATTGGTTGTACTAGGCATTATCCCAAAATTTAAATAGTAACTTGCAATCGAGGAAAACACTTTTAATACATTTCTCAATCATTTCCCCATCTCTATGATCTTTCTGATCACTCCAAATCACACATCATCACACAACATAGTCTCAACCTTTAGAAGAGATATCATAAAAGTTTAAAATATATGAGAGAACTTAAATAGGGTTAGAAAACAATAAAACATAATTAAAATTATAGTTTAGATAGTTTAGGCCCATAACTTAAACGTTACAACATAAGAGTTCTCTATCTACTATCTATACATTTCATAATCTAGCTATTTACAACAAAACTATACTGAAAGAAAAACTTCTTTTAGAAAGTCTTGGTGTCTTGGGGCTTTAGCTCAAATGTCCTTCTTACCTATACATCACAAGTAAAAATGATACAGCAAGTAGATAGCTTAGTGGTGACATTAAATTAACTCATACAATATATCCACTTCTTTATCATGTATTATCAATTTCTTACTTGCAACAACATTCACAAGTCAAATTATTGAAAATGATGTACTTAACATGCATAAACTAAATGTCATGATAAAAATAATGCAAATCGCATATTATCATGAAAAACATATTTCACATGCAAATTTGATCATTTTATGATGAATGAAAAAGGTTCATTATTAAACTTTCAATAAGATCATTATTTATTACCCATATGAGAAAAATGCATATCCTATGGATAACGAGGGTGGAAGGCCAATACAACCTCTATGAACTCGAAGGTCCATCTACCAATGTGGATCTAAAAATTGAATATAGTGTAAAACTCAAAGGTCAAACACAACATGTGTCCAAGATCGAGCATAACATGAGTCTAACAACAAGCATAACATTATGATCATTACGACCATTTATGAGCTTAAAATTCATCTACCAATGTGGATCTAAAGATCTAAAATATATATAGGCCTTTAGGTCAAAATAAAAGTGGACCGGTATACCAAAAACATGAAATCACTGTAATGCCCTAGAAGTTGCTTACTATCCCTTTAGTTGATCGATTAACCTATCCGTCTAGGTTGTTAAACATGCGAATTATTATTGTATTTATTTTTAGTTCCATCGATTTAAGTAAGCTTAAAATGGCTTTTAATCATGGTAAGGTCAACAAATGACCATATTAGGTAATTTAGCATTTTTAGCATTTATTATAATTATACTCATCATGTTCATTCAAAGCCACATTCAAAATTTCATATTTATATGCACATAGACATAAAATGCTCAAAATTACACTACTAATATTCAATTTCCATATCATAATCGATAATGAGTAATCGATAATGCATATCCATTTTATGCCTAATTCAAAGCATTTACAAGTTTGGTTTGCCCAATAATGCCATTCCACTGCTAAGCCTCAAGCATAAACTATAACCCATATCTTTACATCATACCTCATACAACAATGCTCATAAGGTCACATTCATGTATAAGGAAACAAACATCCTCACTTGCATAAACTTACATTCGTGCATGCATATTACTTGAACTTCATAACATCATCATACTTGAAATCCTCATGTCCATTCAACATATGCATTCATTCATAAACATGCAACACAACTAACACACATTACTCAAACATACACCATAGTTCAATCGGCCACCCATACCAAATTAAAAGCCAAAGCTCCTATAATAGCCATAATGTACTCTTTTTACATTTAACATGTCATATAATGAGTGTATGGTTTATTTCCATATTTAATACATCTATAAGGTATAAAATCTTTTTCCAAGTCCATATACAACCTCAATCCAAATTATTAAAAAAATTATACATCTAACCTATCATTAACCATAATTAAAACCATTTGTGTGAAATATAACATAACACACACACACCCTCACACAACGTGACCATTTGGCCTTAGGGCTTTTAACACACCAAGAGGGCATATTTAATCATAACCTACCAGTAACTTAAATTCTATATCAACCTCTCTTAACCCACATCATGAACATGTATAATTAAACATACACACACTTAGACACTAATAAATCCATTTGGCCATTATGCTAAAGCCAATCCTCTATGCCTTTTCTAACATATCACACATATTCCACTTATTATACATGTATAATTTCACATCCTACATACTAATGAACATGATTAAACTCATAATTAATCATTATATAGCATTAACTATTCATTCCAATACACATACACAATATAGAATTATAGGGAAAAAGCAAATTTCCATGTTTTTACTCGATTTCACATATTGAAATGGTTATAATGCAACCCTGAGGACCACTGAAACCTTTATTTTCCCTTTGTCATGAACTTTATCAATTTTCTCAACTGCCCATTACAAATTGAATTTGTAAAATTCAAAATAAATCATACAAGCATAAAATATTTTAAAAGACCACACATATTAACTCTTGGGCATCCTAAAAACATAGGAAAAGTATTGGGTTTAAAAAATTCTTACCTGAACTAAAAGAGGGCACTATTCATCGAGAAGAAAACTCGGCCAAATCTCTCGATTTTCTTTGAAATTCTCACTTCTAATATACTCTAGAGGTTATGGAGGCACCAAAGATAATTTTAATTACACTAAAGTGAGCTTAATTTAAAGAAACTAGAAATGAAAATGGTGGAAAAGGGGAAGGAAGCAATTGGCTTTAAAGAGAGGAGAGGAGGGAGGAGTTTTGTGATGGTGTTAACCATAATAAGTTAGTTTGACCCTATTTATAATTTTTTAAAATTAATTATTTTTATTTCCCATTTTCTTCTCTCTTTCTTGCTTTTTTTCCTTTTCTTTTAACCTTAATTAAATCTCAATTAAACATTAAAAATTCATTTAATTTTGGCCCTATAACCCTCTAAAACTTAAAGCTCAAAAAAGGAGAAAAATCGAGTTAAATTGACATTTTTATGTCACTCAATATTTAAGTAAAATACTACCTGACCTCTAAAAATTTTGATTTAGTGCCAACAAGCTAATTAGAATTTTTGAGTATTAGGTCGTATAACTCTCAAAATTATTAAACAACTTTTAAAATATTTTACAGTTGAGCTTTGCCTTGGTTACTATTAACAAGACACTATTGTAAAAATTTTCTTAGCATTTTTCAAAAGCCAAATGACTTTTCATTCGTTTCAAAGTTTGCCCAAAATTATTTAATGATTAATACTTTCATGCGATAGCTTCAGTATATCTCGAGTCTTAGGAACACTATTTATCCCGAGAAAGTACTATTCATAAATGTTAGGATTTTTGGATCGTTACACTTCTATAATGATCTTAAACTCAACCACCATCATCTAGGTTCTTTTAACCCTCCATCATCATCAGCCAACACGTACATCATCAATCATGTCTCAAGAACAATTAGTATCTCAAGCTCAATATCATCCTATAATAAATATACATTGCATGATAATAATGTACTACTAGCATTGTCTATTTAGATTACTTGAACAAAGTTTCTAGAAGAGTTTTATTGGACCCATTCCTTGTATATATACATGTGAGTGCCATTACTACTAATAGATCACACACAGAAAGAAGAACAAGTTATGTTTCGCTAAGGTTTTTTGAGTAGCACTACACTACTATCAGTTGAGGCTTGGACTACTGCTGGATCTATTTACTACATACGCATCAAGAAAACATGATATACTAAGCAATATAGTGGTGTATTCAATAAAACATTCATACATTATGCCATACATTCATGATATTCATGCACTCTAAATTCCCATTTATATCTTTAACCTCTATGCTACCTCTTACCTATGCTATCTCTAGTTAACTTACCTTAATTATGTGATTACTATTACTTGCATGCATTGAGTTTTGTGTCTATTATTCATACTAGTTATCATGTTCATTAATGCTAATAAGCTATGACTTAAATGTTTATTCCCAAACTTTTTTGCTTAATGGTCAAATACAACTATTGTATACCCTTTCTATATTTATATTTTATTAATATTATTCATGTTTTACCCATATTTTAGAAACATTCATCAAATACTATATAATAAGGTACCATTATGCAATAGTACACACTTTGGACCTCTATGCTGCTGCACTAGCTAGTAATCACCATATATAGGCTAATTAAATGTATGGAGCTCCAAATAAGTCATAATCATTGACTTAGAGCCCAATCCTAACCATGAAAGTCTCCTGACCACATAGGTCCTTTGACTACAAAGGTCTCAATACAATAGTAGGTAATAGGTAAATAATACCAATCCCCTAGTTAACTGATCAAGCTATCTAATATTGTTTGGCATATATACCTATGTAATATTGTCTAGCATATATGGGCTATCTCTTATTTCATTCTCATAATTAAAACTCACATTGTTTATAATCACAATCTTATGAATGTCATATCATATGTGGTCAATCACTAATATTATAAGACATATTTGTCATTTCTATTTGTCATTATCATATCATTATACCATTGTGTTACGAGTCCATTATTTGCTTTGTGACCTTTAACTGATATTGCA
>CANXYI010736226.1:0-17246 GCA_948208565.1 Hura crepitans
TTTCATTGATTTTTCTTGATTTTTAAGCATGGGTTCTAAAGGCTTATGGGGCTTAATAAAATGATTTTATGAGGCATATAGAGTGGTGAATAAGGATTTAATTGGAGGATAAAACTTTAAGAGGATAAAGAATGAAATAAAGATTAAAAAAGAGCCATTAGACTCTTAAGGAGAGATCATGACCATTCATTAACATGACCAAGTCAAAAAGTCAAAATAAGTGATTTAAATGGTCAAATAAGGAATAGTGTTGGTTATCTTCATCAAAGTGGCTAACGGTTTCTCTAAGAAGAAACCCTCTTCTTTTCTCTTCTTTGCACTTCAAATAAACCCCATGTTCCCATATGAAAGCCATTATTTAGTGCCTTCATAACCTCTATAACACCATTTTAGCAAGAAATCAAGGAAATAATGTTGGATTTATGAGTAAGATCAAGTGGATGAATAGTAACTTAATTTTTAAAGAGTAATTTTTTATTTGGGAGTAAGTTTTTATTTGGTTTTATATTTTTCTAAGTGTCTATGAGTGCCCAAGAAGACACTTTTAAGGTTAAAATTGAGTTTTGAAGCTTCTTTGATTTTATATAGATTTTTGAGTTTTTGCCTAAAACATATTTTGTAGAGGAAGGTGTACAAAGGAAGAAGAAAGACAAAAAGAAGGCTTAAGCAAGTTATTGTGGTGTATTTTGGTCATTTGGTATGTGTATTCAACTTAGCATATGCATATTATGTGTATTATGTTATATAAAAAATGTATATGGAAGTGTGATTTAATGTTACTTGTGCCATTAATGCATTGAAATTATTACTAGCAGGTTGATCATAAGAGATGTCTAATTTAATAACTTATTGATGATTTGGATGTTTAATGCTTAATTATATTGAGATTGAATGCCTTTTGAATGGGTATGTGATGACAAACTTTTTCAATACAATGTATTATGCTTATATAATTTAATGTTGATAACCTCTAAACATGATAAGATTGTGTTATGAGATAATGTTGTTAAGTAATGAAAATTTTTTGGCTTAAGTACTCATGATGTGGGATTAATTTCTTTTATAAGGTTTATAGTAATTATGTTATGTTATTTGGAGTGACTTTAAGAGGATGTGTTAAGTATGATGTTTAAAATGAACTATCTCAAGTATGTATGGTGTCTATAGGACATTGATGTCAAAATTCTAATGAGTAATACATAGTATGATATTGATGCTTTAGTTGGTATATGAGCCTAAAATGGCTAGAGTATGTAGATTAATCATTATTAAGTTTAGGTTAACATTAAGGTATGTATCTTTGTGCTTAACTTAAACAATTAAGCATTTTATGCTATGTAGGTTATGCATTTAGTATGCATGATAAGAGTATTAGTAGCACTGTGAATTGATATCTTAAAGTGATGATGAAGAGCATGAGATAGAGCCTACTTATATGAGAGGCCTAATAAGACAAGTAAAAAATAGGTATATATATGTGTGTAAAGTATGATTATGGCTGAATGGCTTATCAAGATGAGTTATGGTGCTTTAAGCACATATTTAGCAAATATGAGTTCATTATGTGAGGATGATAGTATGACATAAATTTATTCATGTATGAGTCTGTAATATGGTTAAACATAATGAATAAACCTTAAGTAAATATAAAGTTTTCTTAATTCAGGTTTAAGAAGGTGAAACAAAATAAGAATGATAATGCCTCATATGATTAGACAACCTAGATTAGATAGGTTGATCAATCAACTAGGGAGATAATGTAGCTACTTATGTACCTTTGGGTGTAAGAATGGCCTTCAGGCAACATTATGACCTTTGGGTCTAGATATGATATATGGGTCGAGTATGGCCTTCGGGCATAGTTAGTGATAAATGTGGTAAGTTTCCATGATTAATTATCTTGATCACTGTGAGTAATTACTTATGCATTTTTCCATGATTATAGTATGTTATGCATATTTATTATTATCATATGTGGTACTTTTTATTAAATTGATAACTATGCATGATGAGCATGTGATTATACATATGTTATGTTGAATACACTGCTAAGCATTCACTTAGTGCATCGCTTTTATTTGCGATGCGTAGGTTAAGGAAATAAATTAGAGTCAAAGCCTTAATATCAGCAAGTTGATCAAGAGGAGTTTTTTTTTAGTAATTTGCTCTTTTTTAGTATGATATGTGATGTATTAGTATAGAGGCACTCTTGTGTAGTTTAAGGGATTGGGCCTAATATGTGATGTAAAAATTTTTGTAACTCTTCAAATTCATATTATAACTTGATTACATAAGTAAGCATGATGATATATGACTTGTATCATATCACTCCTTAGTATATGCTTGATAAATCTTAAGATTGAATTTAAAGGGTTAGATGGACCAAGATAATGATGAGATGTATTGTGATATATTATAAGTACTATTTTTACGTAGGTTACTATTTGGGATAGTGTCCCGGTATATCTATTATGCTACCAAGTTTTGGACATGAGGACCTCATTGGTATACCTCGAAAATGGTTTTTGATAACTCGCATTTTTATAACCTTATGTATGCAAAAAAAGTTTCTTTTAAAAATAAGGTTTTAATTTATATGGGTTTTCAATATGAGTAGTTGGGATATCAGTTTTTGTGTCACTCCTTATTTGGGTCCGATGATCGGATTGAGTAAGGGGTGCCACACTTCTCTAGATTTTGCCATATTTTTATTAAAGGTAATCCAATTCCTTTTTTAGCTATTATTTTTTTTTCAATTATTACTGTCTATTAGTAATTATTTCTATTTATTATTTGTTGGGGTTGCTGTTTCTACTTTCAAAAAAGAAAAGGGAGAAATTTGGGTTGAATTGTGTTATATTTTGTGTTACAATAATTTTAGAGCATGTGCATAAAGTTTTCCTTATGATTTTTTTCTGCTAATTACTTGAATTTATGTTCTTAGTGCTAATTATGTTAATTGTTGAATTTTTCATTTAATTGATGAATTTTGACAATGATTAATTGAGTTTAGTGCATTGGCATATGTTAGTTAATGATTAGTCTATGTATAATGCATTAGAATTGATTGGAATTGATAATGGTGTGATTTATAGATGAATTCACTATCCAATTCTATGTAAATCATCGTTGGAATTCTAGAAATTAAAGAGGTCACAGCTGTAACCCCTTTTTGGTCACACTCATAAACCTTTTATAGCATGAACCACTATTTTAAAGCGATTTACATGAGCTACTATAATTTTTGGGGTCTTATGGCTGTTACCCTAAAAGGTCAAGCCCATGACCCTAGATTCCAGTAGCAAACTACTTTCTAATGACTCATATTAAAAGTTTCCATAGTGAAATGAATTTACAACTTAACCAAATGATCTTAAATGTAATTTTATGTAACTAAACAAGGATTTCAAGCATATAATATGATTGTTCTTGAATGGAATTGAATAAGAACTTTGTTAATATGGCTTACATACAAATCATGCATATACAAGCAAGGCTATGGTAAAGATAGTTAAATGTAGATACTTACGTTTAAAACTTATATTTTGAATTGCTTAATGAAATGATATTTTATAACATATGTATGATATGTAATAATTATTGAAATGTACTACTGCATATAAGATTGCTATTATGGAATTATTCAACTAATGAAATACATATGTGGATAACACTAATTGGACATTAAGATCGCTAATGTTGAATTATCTGATATATGGCTATGTGATGACTTACTGTTATGTAATTGAGTACATGATATGAGCATAATATTGTACCATAATATAGAGAGAGTTTATTAATGCACCTTGAATCTAAGATGATTATATGCACTTTCATGCCTATGTATGCTTAAACTACTAATGGCATTAGGATAAGCTGGCGCATTAATAGGGTCTTAGCACTACTACATTGTTGTTACTATTATTACTATCACTATAGTAGGTTCAACTGCATAAGTTTTGTGAGCATTACATAATTATTCACTATTATGAGTAAAACTATGTTAGTCTAATAGGCAGTATACAATTGTTTACTATGTAGGCATAGTCATGTAAGCTTAGTGAGTAATGTGTAATTTAGTTCTCTGATACACTAATTTGTGTGTACAAGCATGTAAGTCTTATGGATAGTGTATAACCTATTATCCAATCTATAGTGGTTTAGGATACATTGGGCTATATAACAAAAGGCTAAAAATCCTAAATGTAAAGAATCAAATGCATACTTATACACGAATGGCATGTTATTATATTATCAAATTGAAACTGAAATAACTTGTATTATGATACTTCATGTGAAATAGTTACTTCATTGAAATTATACATGTGAGTTTGATTCATGCTTATGAAATATGATAAGCATAGAGGAGGTAAGTGAAGTAAGAACATGAATATGGATTAAAGTATGATTATGATCGTCGAAATGCTGGAAACTTTCTACGTGTATATATATATATTTATAGGAATGTGTTATTTCTTGTGTTTGTTGTTTAGTAGTAATCATGGTTAGTTTATATACCACTAAGCAAATCTTACTTAGTGCATTGGTTATTTCTATGCTTAGGTTAAAGACCGCAGTATCTATAGAGAAAACATTGCAAGTGGGGTTTATAGCTAAAATTAAAGCTTGGCATTTTGGCATTATTATTTTGTTTTAATTAGTTTATTACTCTACATTGAGTATTTTTATGAATAATTCATGGTTGTAAAGTTTTCATGAGTTAGGATTTTGGAATTTATAAATACTTATTTTGTCCCATTTGAATGGGCTGTGAATGGTTCAGATTTTAATTTTAGTTTTACTATAGTATAATTGATATTTATTGCATAAATAGGAGAATAACATTTATGCTATATATTGCGAATGAATGTATGGTGATTTTATATGTGGAGAATAGGTGCATGTGTGATCATTGAAGTTACTGGTGCCTTAGGCACATAATGTTGCACTAGTACAGTTGATGGCTTAGGATGTCGGTAGGTGGGGTATCACATTTTGTGGTATCAGAGCCTAGTTTAGACAGTTTTTACTTATGGACCTTATGTCTATTGCACATGTGATTGCATTTAAGTGAAAATATATGCATAATCATTTGTATTCCATTCATGTAAGCTATATACCAGTAATACCAACCACTTTCTATTATTTTTAGGCAATCATGTCTAAGAGAACCTATCGGGTTGTGAATGAAAAGGTAGGGAGTTTTACCCTAGTTAGTAGGTAACTTGGAATAGCCTTCCACTTCTAATCCTATCCCACTTGCACCACCAGCTCAAGGATAACATATTATACTGCTTAAACTCTTCTAATTATTGAGGTACACTATCTCTAATAGACCATAGCCATAGCTTCCAGCTTCGTAACTTGAGCCACAGAGGAGGTTTATTATTGAGAGTCTTAACAAGCACAAAGCCAAATAATTCAAAGGGTTAAAAAAGGAAGATTCAATAGTTATAGAGTACTAGTTAGAAAAGACCACTAAAATATTTGAATTGATAAGATGCACTAACAAGGAGAGCCTCTTATGTGCAAAATCACTCCTCTAGCATGAAGCTTGTAACTAGTGGAGAACTATGACCAGAGGGAAACTAGCAGAAGCTATAACTTAGGAGTTCTTCTAGACTAACTTCAAGAGGTAATACATTAATAAGACTTATGAAGAGGCCCAATGTAATGAATTTCTTACCCTTAGACAGTGACAAATGTCTATTTTTGAATTTGAGAAAGAATTTTTAAGGTAGCTTAAATATACAAAAGACATGTTTCTTGCTAAGGCTGCTAAATGCAAGTGGTTTTAAAGTGGGCTTAATCATAGGATCCAATCAAGTGTGGCTACCTATAGGATAAAGGATTTCTCAAAGCTTATGTCTATTGCAATGGATATAGAAAATATTAGTGAGTAGAATCAAAAGTGGAGTAATAATGATTAACACAAGTGAAGGTAAGGGTAGAGCAATGCCAACTTTGCCTTATGCATAAGGTTAGAGACAAGGCTCTACTATAAGGAACCAGACTAGTTACAAAGGAGATTATAGGGCAACATTAGTTACCAATGCCCTAAGATTGGCTGCTAAAATTGCTCTAGCATAATTGCTTGTGTTAG
The DNA here is from genome assembly GCA_948208565.1 of Hura crepitans. NCBI lineage: Eukaryota > Viridiplantae > Streptophyta > Magnoliopsida > Malpighiales > Euphorbiaceae > Hura > Hura crepitans. The sequence goes on from CANXYI010736226.1 coordinate 6,104, forward strand.
TTGTATGCCCTAGAGGTCATGTTATTGGGATAATTTTCATGTACATTTAAACTTCATTTATTAATAAAAAAGGCATTCTTTATTTCATGGTACTTTTATATATTACTTAAAATTGTTGCAGTGTCTTGAACCATGTTATAAAGTCCTTGATATATAAATCATGAAGTGTTCATGATGTGAGATTCTTATTGCATGCAAAAGTGATAATACCAAAATTATCTTTGGTCATAGTATTAACAAGATGGGACATTATTAATACCGATAGATCAACACATGTTATACTTCTTGACTGGGTCAAGCAGTAGTTCTCACAAGTTATAAGTATAGCGATGCTTAGAGTTAACATGTGGATGCCTGCTTAGGAAGCAAGTTCACTGGAGACCAAACATGAGATCTTCACATCAATAATTAATTTATGTCAATGAAAACATCTCATTATATCAATAGGTCAAGTATCTTTAGACTTAAGACGATTAAGTATCTTAAGTGTGGAGTGACATACTTTGACTTAGGTGCTTTTACTTCGAGCAAGAAGTATATATAGCTAAGTGCTTAGGTATGTCACAAAATACTTAAAGGTTGGGTAGTAATCAACAAAGGATTCACCACCCCAAATTAAAATGGATAGTTTATCTCACATTTCTGATGAGTTATGTTTATTCAGGAAACTTTAGCCAAAGTAATATGCCAAGTGTGAATAGGATTCATAAGGGTATTTTTGGAATAAAGAAAAAACTATTAGAACCAACATATTTAGAGATATACTTAGTTAGGCCTTCAATTGACACAAGCCCATACTCAAACTTGGATGAAATAAATGATGGTAAAAAGAGTTTATTGCATCGTAACTAAATAGGGAAGGGTTAAGTCAAACCACTTGACTTTCTAACACTTGGTAGTCATGATGCATAGCTAGATGCCACTCTTGACTTATACACAAGTGAATTATCAATTAGAGAATTAATAATGATTTAGTGAGATTAAATTATTAGAGTCTTAGTTGAACTAGAATTCTAATTTACTGTGTACTGCCAACATGCTTCGAAAACCCATAGGGTCACACACAAATAATTTGAAGATAAGAATATTTTGATCAAATATTTAGTGGCATGGAATTTTATTAAATGTTTGAGAAATTAGAAAGAAAAAGGAAATTGGGCTTAGAGTTGAATTGGTTACATCTGGCTTATAATTATGCTTAGATGTGCTAGGCCTTAGAGGTCCAGAATAGAGATATAATTTATTCCAATTTTAACCAGCCTTTTAAGTGTTAAGAGACCCATAAGTCAAGTTTATATCTGGTCTTAATTAGGACCGAATGGGTCCTCAATTGGCTGCCCAAAAATAGGCCTAACCTTGCGTAGAAGCCTATGTGATGGGCTTTGCTCAAAGAGCAATAAGAGGCCAATTCATAGGCTTCATTAAGTGCTTATTGGGTCAGATTTTTATATGATAAAAACCTGACCTAGGGTGGATTTTTAGGTATAAATATACCTATTTTGATCATCTAACAAAGATCCACAAAATAACCTTTCTATGTATAGACAATTTCTATGTAAGAAAATCTTTTTTCTTTCTTCTCTTCTCTAGACTCAAAAAGCCTTACTAGCCCCTATTATTTCTTGTTTCCTCTCATCATTAAATTATTGTGTGGATATCTTGGAGGTGTTCTCATAAGGATTGTTCTGATTCAAGACAACTCGATGAGCTGAAAGAAGAAAATGGATATGCCTATGGATAACGGTAAACACTAAAACTATTTTAATATGTAATTTGTGTTCATTTTTAATTTTCATGGTGTGTTATCACTGTTGGATTTCTCAAAATTTTTAAAATTATATTGCATGTATCTTGGGAAAACCAACAATGGTATTAGAGCATAGTTTGCACCATGGAAATTAAAAATAGTTGAAAATGCGATTACGATTAAAATGCATGAAAATAGCTAAATTTTATATACATAGATTCTATGATTTTTATTTAAATATTTAGATCATATTAATGTGATTTAATGATTATTTGATATGTGTAAGAATCTGGTCTTGATCAATTAGGTGGCTAAAATTTAATTATGCATGAAAATCATGAAATTACTATATTTTATGCACATAAACTAGGGTTTTAGATTCTTTATATTCTTAGCCATCCTTATTTAATTTTATTTAATTTTTTTATTTAATAAGTTATATGATAAGTTAAATATTGATTTTAAGTCTAGATACCATGAGAATGCAAAATAAATTGAGCATACTTGAAAATTGAGTGAAACACAAAATTAGGGTCTTTGAGTGGGTAAGAAATGATTTTATGCAAATGTTGCTCAATGTGGTTCATTTATTTTTCAATAATTTCAGAATTGATTCTTCATAAATATATGATATTTTTAATGTTAGTTAAGATTTTTTAAGTGATAAATTTTTTTGCACATGAATTAGATTCATAAACTTGCTTGAGTGTCAAGATTCTGCATTGTGATTATGATTTTTGTCAAATGAATTTGCCATGGATAATCCAACTCAAAGGGTAAGTTTGGTTTGATAAAAATAATTATTAGAGGTTTAGAAAGGTGCTAATGTCTACTAGAATTGGTCCAAAGTCATTAGGGTCAATTTTAGGGCCTGAGTTGCATTTGATTTTATAGTTCGCTTAGAATTCGATTCTTAGTGAACTACTATTTTAAGACTTTTAATTAAATTAAAATTCTAATAATATTGAAATTTGTTTTCTATAGTTATTTGATAATTATCATTTTAAATTTAATAAGATTAAATTTAAATTTTGAAAAATATAAGTAAATCAGATAAGATGATTATTATCACTAAATGCTGAAATCCTACTTGGAATTAGATTCCTAGTAAGATTGGATTCTAATCTTTTATTTAAATTTGAAATTTTAATTGGATTAGAAATTAAAATTAAAATTAAAAGATTAGATTTTGTGACAGCCTTAACCCATTCCGTTGATGAGACACAAATAAGAAGTGACATACATGCCGGTATCCGAACTTACTTTATCCAAAAACTTAAATAAATTAAAACCTTTTTGAATTCATTTGATTATATATTAAACATTTAAAATATTATTTAAATGAAATTTCACTTTTAAGTTTTAAAATAGTTTTAGGAATCTTCATATTGAAAATTCTTTAGCATAATGGCTATCAGGACACTATCCTAAAATGAATAGTAACTTGCAAGTTTAAAACAACACTTTTATACATCTCAAACACATCTTAACCTCAAATTGGTCCTCCTAACCATCTAGATCATAAATACAAATGCAACAACATACTATAGGAAGAGATATCATACAAGTATAAAATAAAGTTAGAACTTGTTTTTAAATGTTATAAAAATAGTTACATCCCAGACTAGGCCCAATACCTCTTATGCTATATCAGACAATATATATAGAAAAAAAAATACCAAAAGTATTTTTCTCTTGATCTACTGTGGATATTAAGGCTTTAACTTTAATTTGGTTCTTTGACCTACACATCACAAATAAAAATGATGCACCAAGTGAATTACTTAGTGGTGTAATCTATATAATATAAATATACAGCCACATGCAATTATACATTGATAAAATTCACATTACAATGATAATAAATGTAATATGGTAAATATTTTTGCTTAACAACTCCACATCTTATAACAATTCATGCATAACACAATTATTTAAAACATCAGAGGTATAAGATCACCCATCATAGAATACATGTGATATAAACTAGATATCAAATAATTCAACTTATTTTGTTAATCCATTATTATGCTTATTTGCTATATTTACCATTGTTATGCTTATACCTAGACGACACTCACTTAAAACTGGATAACGGGACTGCTCGACCATTTAGATCATAATGTGCAGTGGCTATTAAGACCTTATGATGGTTGCACCCACCTATATGTGTACAGCGGTCCTTCTAAAACTTTCGACTGCTATACTAGACTTGTGTATATATATATGTGTGCCTATGTACAGTGGTCCCTTTGACCCTATTTTTGCTGTACTAGACTTATGTAGGTACAGTGGCCTTGTGGGAACCTACAATTGTTGTACCAAACCTATAGGCACTGAGGTGCCCTAGTAGCTACTATCTATCCCTAATTGACTGGTCAACCTATCCAATCTAGTTTATCTAATAGTATGGGCTAATAACCTTGTTTAATTATGTTTCTCCTTCTTAAAATAGATTAAGTAAGTTTTATTTAGAATATGGTCAATGTATGACCTTAAGGGTAACATTAATAATATGCAAAGTTATCAAACATTTTTTCCTCTATTATAACATCCCTCACTAAATGCATCTTTAAAATATAAACCATACCATGAATTTCATGATACATCATTTAAATCTTTCTCAAAAGATCATTTGGCCATGCCATGAAAATCATGATCATACATTTTCTTATTTCCATATCATTGTAGTTCATTGTCCTATACATCATTTTACCAACTTTTGATTCACTGTGTTCATTTATGTTACCTAAACACAACATTACCATACCTTGCTCAATTCTCATAAACATATTAACTTCAATAATAACTTTGGCCATACTATTATATCCATACATATCCTACTCATTCAACTCATTACATGTATAAGCATAACATAACATAATCCTTAGAGTAAATAATCACACCATAATTACATACAACATTCATAAGGCACAAATAATGTATTTGGCCATATATGGGAATCATACACAAAATACCATTCTTTTTTTTTTTTATCACATCATCATGCATAATTATAGACTTATTACATTTGATCAACATTATTATCAACCAATTCACACTTTATCGCACAATTAAACTTAACCACTTCAAGGCACACCTTAGTGACCTTTCTGCCACTAAGTGGTAAGCACTTTAAGTTACTAGTAATCCATCAAATACACCTATTTTCATATGGTTATAGCATTATAGTACAACTACAATTCATAGACATACATGTTTCATCATCAAACAACTCACATAACACATAATTAAGCCTTCCACACTCACATAACATTTAGGCATATTAAAAGTGCCATTCAACCAAAACTCAACTTACACCATAAATTATTTAATTCAACCATATATATGCAATTCAATATACTTATAGCATCAAATCACCATTAATTATCTCAAACAAGCCATATATGTCTATAACTATCATAAACACATACACACACACTTTAATGTTAGGTATTTCACATACACTATTTATTATAAAGATTAAACATACAAAAACAAGCTTTTCTACACCTCTAAGCTATTTCAAGCCTTATATTTCCCTTTAATTCTCCTTTGCTCTTCTTTCTTTACATGAACATAATAGGAAATAAACTAAAAAATCCATAATAATTCATATGGGCATCCAAAACTTAATCTAACTTGATAAACATGTTCTTGGGCACCTAGAGAACACTAGAAAAATTTGAGAACCCAGAAAAACTTACTCAAACAAAAATGAGTAACTATTCACATCCACTTTCTTGCCTCTAAAATCTCAAATTTTAAGTTTGATTTCTTTATTTTTTGACTATAAACCAATTTAATCCATGCCATTTGAAGTTTAGAAGTGTTTTTGGCTGGTAATTCAAAGGGAAAATGAGAAAAGAAAAAGGAAGAAGAAGTAAAGGTTGCTTCAACCAAGAAGAGATAGAGGAGAAAGATGAGCCCTATTCATATGTTTACAATTTGGGGCATTTTTTACCCCTTTTATAGGTCAAATAAATACAAGGGTCAACATTTTCTTCCTCTCATCCAAGGGTCTTAATTAATCCTCCCTTTTTTACATTTCTTTTAAATCATTTTCCACTCCTTTTAATCCCCACTTAGTACTTCAAAAAATCACATAAGGCCTCTTGGATCATGTCTTAAAAGCCTAAAAAAACTAAAAAAAAGAATAAATTCATTACTTTTTAACTTTTCTTGATTTTTAGAAAATACTTCTCAATGTTTAAAAGTTCTAATTCTAATGTCAATGGACTATTTGGAATATTTAAGTATCATGTTGTATTGATCCTAAAATTTTCTGAGCAAAAACTAAATATTTTATGGTTAAGCTAAAACTAGATCACTATTCATATGACACTATCGTAAAATCTTAGCTGTCACTTTTAACTATCTAAATGACTTTGTTTTAACTTCAAAATTTACCCAAAATTATATTATGATTAATATTTTCATTCGGTTTCATTAGTGTGTCCTAGGTCTCGAGAAATATTATTCATGTCCTGAGAAGTACTATTTATAACCTTGAGATTTTTGGGCATTACAGATTTTATCCTAAGCTAATTGGATATGGATAAGATTCCTAACCCTGATCAATTTTTGTTTACAAGGAATAGGATTCCTAGTGAACTAAAATTGTGAGAGTTTTAATTGAATTAAAATTCTAAATGGATAGAGTTTTAAATTAATTAAAATTCTAATAGTATCTTAATCAAATTGGATAAGTTTTATCGATCTTGATAGGGATAAAGTTAAGGATAAGGATAAGGATAAGAATCAAAAATTGGATTGGTTTTCTAATTTGATTGGAATAAGAGTTTTAAATTGAATTAACTTGTAATCTTTTAATTTGATTAAATTAGATTTCTATTGGGATTAAAACTTTAATTTAAATGGAGCAGATATAATTTAGTTATCTCATATGATTAAATATTTAAATTACATGTTTAATGTTGATTAAAACTCTATGATTGCAAGTATGCAAATTGATTGATCAAGATAATGAACTAAAATAGTTTTGTAAGTGTTATAATACTATTTAAACACCGTAATATATATTTTTAGGTTTTATGCATTATAATGCATGTTAAGGGTGTATTTTTGGGATGATGACTAGTTATAGATGATGACCAATATGATTGATCATTCATATGAACTATCTTGTTTTGTTAAACAAGGCTTGTGTGAACAAAGTATATAATACTTCTCCATTGAAGCATCAAGGGTATAAGTTCTTATTAGACCTAATTGAGTTACTTTTTAATGAATTTGTTATGATATTGGAATGGATTGGCTGTAGATGGTGGTAGATTACATGCTAAAAAGGATAACTTTTAAGACTACAAATGATGGGGAAGTGACTATTGTGGGAGAAAGATAAAATTTCTCTTTATTGTGATATCTACTATTGCAACTAGGAAATTGGTTAGAAAAGGGTGTCTAATATGCCTAGCATGTGTGAGGGACACAAGATAGGCTAAACCTAAACTATAATAGATACCCACTGTGAAGGAATACCAAGATGTCTTTCCTAAGGACTTACTTGGATTGCCACTAGAAAAGAGGTGCAATTTGTTATTGATTTGATACTGGATGCTACACTAATATCTATTGCATCTTATGGTGTCAATAGAATTGAAATAGTTGAAGATTCAATTACAAGAATTGTTGGATAAAGGGTATATTTGTTCCAATGTTTTGCCATAGGGAGCACTAAGGTGTTTATGGACCAGTTAGTCGGTCTATGAGAGAAAAAAAAAAAAAAAATCGATCCATTAACATTGATTTTTAAAAATCATTAACTATTAATACATTTATTAATATCAATTAACTGGTCCATTGGTTTATGATTTTTTTATTCAGTTAACCAATAATTTTTGATTAACTATTAAAAATTTAAATAAATAATATGTATTAAAAATATGCAAATTACTAAAGTAATTTTTATTGTTTAAAGTATTTTAAAATAAAGATTACAAACTAAATTCCATATAAATCAAAATTCAAGTAAAAATATAATTAAAAATATTTTTGTACAAAAATTTTCTTATATTAAATTTTATTTTTATATAAATATATACACGTACATAATATTTGTAGTACACATAGATATATATTATAATATATGAATGTATGTATATCCATATATTATATATATCCATACACACCAAAACTTAAAATGAAAAATTAAAATAATTAGTGATGAAATTGTTGCTAAACATTAGAAATATTTTACTAAAAGGTTAGATATTCATTGCTAAAAACTATTAGTGATAAAATTTTTCCTGTTGCTAAAAATATTAAAACTATATACATATAAACCAATCAATTAATCAAAATCGATAGACTTTTGAATCGGTTGACTGAAACTAGAATAAAAAATAAAAAAAATAATAGTGTAAAAATCTAACCAAATAAAATGATTCGATTAATTAAAAACTTCGTTTGATTTCAAATCGGTTTTTGTGGTTGACCATTTTTTTAGCTAACCATGAACACCTTAGGGGGCACCTGTCCTCTTTGTGAAGAAGAATGATGAAATTATGAGTTTGTGCATAGACTACTGATAGTTAAATAAGTTGACTATGAAGAATAAGTACCCTCTCCTTAGGATTCATGACTTATTTGATTAACTTAAGGGAGCATGTGTATTTTTAAAAATAGATCTAAGATTAGGCTACTATTAATTGAAGGTAAAAGAGGCAGATGTGTAGAAAACAACCTTTAAAACAAGGTAATGGCACTATGATTTTCTAGTGATATCTTTTGGTTTGACAAATGCACTAGTAGCATTTATGGATCGTATAAATTGAGTCTTCCATCCTTGTTTGGACCAGTTCATAGTGGTTTTCATATATGATAGTTTGGTATACTCTAAGGACAAGGAGGAATATGATAAGCACTTGAGACTAGTACTATGGAAGTTGAAAGAGAAATAATTATATACTAAGTTTAGCGAGTGCGACTTTTGGCTTGATGAAGTGGCATTCTTAGGCTATATCATTTTTGCTAATAAAGTGAGAGTGGACCCTTAAAAGATAGAGGTGTAGTGAAGTGAAAACCACCTAAGAATGTGATTAAGATTAAAAGCTTTTTGGGATTGTCAGGATACTATAGATGGTTTCTAAAGGGGGGTTTTTTTTTTTATCATAGCCTCTTCATTGACTAAGCTATTATAGAAAAATGCCAAGTTTATAAAGAGTGATAAGTGTCAAGCTAGCGTTGAGAAACTTAACACAATGTTGACTGAAGCTGTCATCCTTACATAACTAGTCTAAAAAAAGCACTATGTGATATATAGTGATGCATCTCATAATAATCTTGGCTATATATTGATGCAAGAAGGAAAAGTGGCGACATTAGCTTGAAGGCAACTTAAACCTTATGAAAAGATTTACCCTACTCATGAACTAGAACTTACTGCTATGGTTTTTTCCTTGAAGATATGGAGGCATTACTAGTATAGAGAAAAGTGTTTTTTTTACACTGACTATAGGAGTCTCAAGTACCTTTCTACTTAGAAAGAACTTAATTTGAGATAAAGAAGATGGATTGAGCTACTTAAGGATGATGATTGTATAGTTGACTACTGAGTAAAGCGAACGTGATTTCTATTGCCTTGCATAAAAATCCTCAGTAGGTATGACTTTCAAGAGAATCTCTTTTTAAGCATTTATATGCCTAAAGTGAGTTGTCAATATAGTGTGTTTTGTTTGTGAATCATTAAGGACCATAAACATCCATTTAAAGCTTACTAATAATGGAGCTATTATGGCTAAATTATAAGTGAAGCCTAGTTTAATATAGAGAGTGAATGAAACTAGAGGGAATAATGATAAGTTAACATCTATAGTAATGCTAATACAAGAGGGGAAGACTAGTGAATGTAAAGTGAGAGTTGGCCAAGTGTACTACTAGGATAGGTTATGCATACCTAATGACAATGTGCTTATGCTAAGGATATATTGTTTGGATCTGTCTCATGTGATATCAGTGGAGGAAATTGAGCTATAGCTATATTTGATATACGAAGAAAAGCTGATTCAAATTTTAGCTAGAGAAGTGAAAGAGTTGAGAAACAAACATAGTCCTTCAGTCAAAGTGTTATCAAGGAACCTTAATATCAAAGAGGCAATATAGGAAAGGGAAGACAACATGAGACAATAGTACCCTTAATTATTTGCTTAAGTTAATTTTAAGGACAAAATTACTTATAAAGGGAAGAGTTGTATCACCCTAAAAATAATAAAATATGAAAAATTAATGAAAATAATATCCAAGATTATAATTATAATTTTTGGTATAAATGAAAGATTGAAATATTATTATATTAATTAAAAAGGACTTAAATGGGGATATTACCTTGATAAGATATGGGCCACTGGATGGATGTTTAGGGAGCAATCCTAGAAATTCAACCCACCCATATAAAAAGGGGAAAATTTAATAGTAAAATGGAGAAAATTGATTTTTCACCTCTCTTTTCTACTGCTCACAATTTCCAAGGGATTCTCCATGGTTTGCCACATTCCCATCAAAGGTAATCCAATTCCATCATCATCTATTTTTCTTTTCTTGATTATTACCGCCTATTTATAATTATTTTGGTTTATTCATGATTAGGGCTACTATTTTTGCATTCCAAGAAGAAGAGGGAGAAAATTCTAAGAGGAAATCAAAAGGAAAATAAGTGATCGAGGGCTGAATTGTGTTCTTTTTCATGCTATAGTAATTTTAAAGCAGGTGTATAAACTTTTCCCTATGATTTCTACTACTAGTTGATTTAGTTTGTGTTCTTAGGGTTGACTATGTTAATTGTTAAATTTGGTTTAATGGATGAATTTTGATCATGATCATTTTAGTTTTAATGCAATTGGCATGTGTTAACTAATGACTATTTGTGTATAATGCATGTGAATTAATTAGAATTGATAATGATGTGATTTAAGGATGAATTAGTTAAATCTACTGTCTATATCTATGGAAAATCATCAATGAAATTCTAGAAATAGAAAAGTTCATAGCTATGACCCTTTGTTAGTCATGCTTGTGACCTCTTAAGAGTATGAACCACTATTTTAGAGAGATTTCTGTGAGCTATTAGAATTTTTAAGGTCTTGTGGCTATGACCTATGGATTCTAGAAGCAAATTGCTTAATAATGACTTATATTAAGAGTTTTCACAATAAAATGAGTTTACAACTTAATCAAATGATCTTAAACATAATTCCACGAGTCTAAACAAGGATTTCAAGCATATAATGTGATTGTTCTTAAATGGAACTAAATGAGAACTTTGTTAATGTGGCCTTTATACAAATTAAACATATATAAGTAAGGCTAAGGTAAGATAGTTGAATGTAGATACTTGCATCTAAAACCTATGCTTTGAATTGCCTAATGAAAGAATAT
>CANXYI010736257.1:0-11387 GCA_948208565.1 Hura crepitans
ATAATGTTTTCCCATATAGTTCTCTCTCTCGACCCACAGAGACCATATATAGATATATATATAGCTATATATATATATATATATATATATATATATATCTGGGTGTTTTCTTCTTCTGTGAATTGTTTTCTCTTATGAAAATCTTTGAAATCTTTCTTTCAATTTTCGTCCGAATGATAATATGCATTTGTTTTTCTATCTTTCACCAAAATTGATGATAAGAGCTTTTTTTCTTGAAGTCATAAGAGATCTAACCATACGAGTTTATTTTTTTTTTTTAATTTGACATGAATTAATTTCCCTTCCTTTATTAAAAATTTGGGTTGTGCCCTAACATGATCTAATTGTTTGTTTTGTTCCATCATTTTATTTTCTATCCTAATTTGTTTTCTATTCAATCTGTATCTCTCATTATATTTCTCACAAAGAAAACAATTATGTTCTATTTTGTTAGAATTTTTAATGTTTTAATTTATCTTATTATCACATTTTATTATGGGAAAAGGTATTATATTGCTCATGTCATTTGTCAAAAAGTTATTTTACCCTTAAAGTTTTAAAAATGATGCAATAATATTCCTTTTTTTGTAACACTATTAAAAGAAACTTAACGGTATTGACATGAAGGTTTAGTTAGCAACACAATTAGCATGTGGCACACAAGTGTCAATCAAGTTAGCACATAGTTTTAAAATTCTATTTTGCCCCAAATGTTTCGTAAAATGAGCTATTCTGCCTTTTAATTCTTTTATATTTTATACAAAAATTGTAAAATTTTAATTTTTTTCTTAAATATAATTATATAAAATAAATATGAATAGTGGAATAGCATTTTAATAATTTTAGCTTTTGAAGAATATTCTTAATATTTGGAAATATTTTGTTATTGCAAATTATATTTATTTCACTAAAATTCGGATAATTTGTATAAAAAAATATTTTATGTGAATATTTTGAAGAAAAAGTTGAGTAGGTAATTCTTAATGTATTGAGAATATATATTAGAAGTTAGATTATCAAAATGTTATTTAAGTAATTCTTATTTATTTATATAATTTGATTTAAAAAATTGAAATTTTTGTCTAAATATAAAAAAAATTGAGCAAAATAGTCTCTTTTGCAAAATGTTGGAAGCAAAATAAAACTTTACAACTATGCGCTGATGTGGATTAACATGTGTATATTATGTATTAATTGTATCGCCAACTCAGTATGCACATTAGCACCATTAAATCTCTTTTAAGAGTGTTACAAAAATAAAGATATTATAGCACCATTTTTAAAAACCTTAAGAGCAAGTTTGGAAAAAAAAAACTTGAAAAGAGAATAGCTCCTTTTGACAAATAATAGAGGAAATTTAATACCTTTTCCTTTTCATTATAGTTATATATCTAATAAAAAAATTCATTTGTGTTATATTATAGTTAGTTTTCTTCTATTCAATTTTATTTGATTGTAATTGGTTTTTGTTCTACTTTATCACATTCAAATTCTATTTTTACAGTTTTTGTTCTTGTATGTGTATTAATAGAATAATATACTATTTTGTCTCAATTTATTGTAATTGGGTGTTGAATTAATATCATTTAATAATATTAAATTTATAATTATTTAATTGAGCTAATATTTTTATAAAATAGCATAATTTGATTATGAGTAGTGATATTCTCAAAATTAGTAAAAAAATTGAGTATACAAAAAGAGTCGTAAGCATGAGGGTGAAGAAAGAGAACAAGAGCCCTAAAAAAGAGAGACCTAGCCTAAATGTATGCAGGAAAGATGAGTAATAGGACTTTTTTAAGAATATATCCCTTTGAATATTCTCTTTTGAAGAATATCTTCTTAAATATTTCCTTTGTATGAGGATGTTCCATGTGAACCTTCATAATTAGTGTTCTCTTTTGCCTTAGGACTACTATTTTGGGGACACTATTTACTGATATATCATTTGCCCCCTTATTCTCATGGATACATGTGTCCATGAGAATAACAGAAAAAGGTACTTCCTCATACTTTTCGATAATCGAATTTATAGCCGATATGTAATCCATTTATTTCCCATATGCTACATTTTTTACATCTTTTTGTCTTTATTTTATTCATCAACAAAATTTAAAATAACATGTTTATGATTTCCTATAAGTACATAGATTTATCCTCGTGTAGATGTGTATATTTCAAGATTTGATAGTCGAAGATCTATTGCCTTCTAATCCTTTGAATTAATCTTGAGAAGTTGACTATGAGGAAGTTAATATTTTTGGTATTTAACCTTGGTATTATCTAATCTTTAATGGATACATTTTTCATAGTTAACATAGAAATTGCCTAATTTTATATAGTTATACCACTTGGTGATGATGGAGAAAAATTTTATGACATTATGCATAATCATAACTAGAAATGTGTATATATGATTTTCTTCAATTTAGTTTTTACCACTATGTCTCCTAGTGGTTCTAAGGTTTTATTTGAGATAAATTCCATTATTTCTTTTATATAACTTCCATTCTTTCTTTCATCTTGCCTTAGTTCTTTTAACTGTACATCGATGGAACTTTTTGATTCTGTTGATTTACCCCTTATTAACATAGAAAACTTACCACATGTATTATGCATATATATATATATATATATATATATATATATATATATATTCTCTCCTCATACAATTTTAGTTCCCTTACAAATGAGTTTTATAGATATTTAACTTATTGTATATTTTTTGATATCTATGTCAAGACTTATTTTGAGGGTTTGTGGAATCCACTTAAAGGCTCCTTGGAGATAATCCTTTTTATTTTAAGTCATCTCCCCATAATTCACTTAAGGATCTCTTATAATTTGGTTTAATATGCACATGCATTCATGTGCCTAAGATCTACTTACAAGTCTTTAGGCTTCTTCTTCTTCTTTTTGAATAATTTTTAGAGATTTAAATGCTTTTTTGAGATCCACATGACTTTTTTTTTCATTTTAAATATTTTTTTGGTATCACCTTAGGGATCCTAATGTTTTTTTTATTTTCATTTTTAAACCTCTATTCGGGACCCACTTAGGGATCTCTATGACTTACCTTTTTTTTCATTTTAAGCATCTATTTGAGACCCACTTAGGGATTTGCATGACTTCTCTTTTCTTTATTTTAAACATTTATTTGAGATCCACTTAGAGATTCATACAACTTCCCTTTTTCATTTTAAACATCTTTCTGAGATCCATTTATTTTCTTCAAACTTGGCTAGCATCCCCTTAAGAATCCATAAACTTAGCTTTATTTCCTTCAAACTTGGCTAGGATTCCCTTAAGAATTACTTAGTTTTTATTTTCTTTGATTTGAGCTGGGATCCCCTTAGGAGTTTCTCAACTTTTATTTTCATCAATTCGTGTTGAGATCTCTTTAGCAATTCCTTAATTATTATTTTCTTTAATTATGGTGCTAGGATCCCCCTTAAAAGATGTTGCAACTTTATCTTTTTTATATAATGCTAGATCCCTCTTTAAAGGTGCCTTAGCTTTTATTTTCTTCAATTTTGGTGATGGAATCCCTCTTAGGAGATGTTGCAAATTTATAAATATGGCGTTAAGATTCCTCTTAGGAGGTGCAGCTGCTTTATCTTCTTATCTTTTGGTGCTGGGATCCCTTTAGGAGATATGCCACATCTTTGTCTTCTTTCCTTTTGGTGCTCGATCCCCTTAATAGATATGCCACATGTTTGTCTTCTTTTCTTTTGGTGTTGGGATCCCTTTTAGGAGATATGCCATAAATTTATCTTTTTTAATCTTGTGTTTAGATCCCCTAAAGAGATGTCTCAGCTTCATCTTTTTTAAACTTGGTTGGTATCCCCTCAAGGATCCTTTGGACCTTTAATTTTCAAAATTCGGTAAAAAAATGAACAGTCATATTGTTAATCGTTCTCCGTGAATCAAAACACTCGCAGGGATATTCGAAAGCATTGCATTGTGGTATGTAGAGTTGCACGATGGTCTCTTTCATAAAATCATTACCCAATAATGCAATACAACCTCGCGAAGCTTTTATGAGCTGTATAGTGGTTTAGCATCCTCTGCGCAATAGATATATTAATTTTGTTGCCAATCTTCCTTTATGCATTATTTAACTCATTTTCTTCCTCTCATTTCATCATTTTCTAGGGTATACTGATTACAAGAAGGCCAGAGCCCTTCCAGTGTTACTTCCTTTTTTAGAACCCTTCCTTAATTAATCAAGGATAGGTTCCACACTACTGTTTTCTCTTCTCTCCTCTCTGATCTACCATAAGCTAATAGAAAAGGAAATTTATGCATTTATAGAGCACTAGTTGAAAGGTGGTTCAATACTACTCAAACCTTTCATTTACCACACAGAGAGGATATTTTTTATCCCATGGATTTTGCGATCACATGCATTCATTGTGGCAATTAGAGGATCATTTTTAATGATTTCTTATTCTGCCCTACCATCCAGTGGGAATACATCATTATTTTGCTTGTATTGCACCTAAAGATAAAAGGTAGCAATGGTATTTATTATTCTTCCATTATTGAGCATTGGACTAGGTTTGCTCTTATTGATCCTTTCTCAGACATACAGATCAATCAAATCACGAAATGGTTCATTCTAATGCTTCTCGGGTGTATACTATTTACAAATACTGAGCGTGCTATTAAAAGTCCTTTTTTGTTTTCTCTAAGAGACTTGGATGCCATCTCTAGTTGGGATTGAGGATCTCCATATCTAGGCTTACTTTATATGGGCCTTGACAAAAGCTGTAATGGTGTAGTGAAGATGCAACAAGGATTTGTTATGGTTATTAAGGTATAAATCTCTATTATTCTCTCTTTTGTTTACTTACATTTCATCATTCTTTCTTTCATTCTTGCAATTTTCATTTTTAAATGTTAAGGCTTATGGAAGAGGCATTGTCCCTTACCTTACTTCAGCTATCATTCTAAAAAATGAGTTCCTTAGATTTTTAAGGTGGAACTCTTTCTTGATTAGGGGAGAACATGAGGTTCATTCTTACAGTACCTTCATCAATGACTAGAAGGATAATATGGTAAGTTTCTTAGTACTTGTTGATTTTTATACTTCTTTTTTCTATAATTTCATTATCGACTTTTACTTTATGATTTTATGTGTGTAAATGCTACTGGAGCTTAGAGATAAATGAGTGAAGTCCTATTATAAGATCTTTATTACCCCATTCTGAGTAAAGGTACCTTTTAGATGGCTCATCCTTTAGATATTGGTATTTTGGGGAAAGAGTTTTGGAGTGGCACAGAGGCTCTTGCTTCAGACCCATTCTATAAGATCCTGCAAAGTTCTGTTTAAGCATATTTGTCTTTTTCGCTAAGTTGGTTGAGTAATTCAACTTAAGACTTTAGTTGATAGGAGAGCCAGCTATATTGCCTTTGTCAAGAGCTCTCTTCTGAGAAAATTTTGGGTGGCTTCTATAGTTTCTATACCGATATATACTTCTGACTTTAACTTCTTTTCTTCTTCTTTTTCTTTTTCTAACCATTCTTGAAACTTTTAGCTTTCTAGTCCATCTATTTGCGAGGAGAGTTTATTTTTCACAATTTCATGCTGACCTATCTTCACCTATTGGAGTACTTAGTGACTAATTTGTAAAAGTTAATCTTTACTTCAGCTTTTGTGATCGTGAGGGAACTTTGTGCAGAAGCATTATGGAGATTCCTTATTTGAGCACTCCATTTACTCCTCCTACAGCTAGCATGGTAAGTTTTCTTTCCTTATTTCTCATATATTTTCGATTTTCTTTCTTTTCAGTGCATATTTGAACCTTTTTTTTTACTCTTATAGTGCCTAAGACACTCTTTAAAGTATGTTAATGGTCTTATTACTGGCTTAAAAGGTGAGCTTATGATACAGATTCGCAAAGCCAATGTATGCAACTTCTATCCTCTATGTATGCATGATATGCAAGTTTTCTTTTAAAAACTTAATACAGTTACCATATGTTTTTAATCTTTCTTTTAAAAGATTGTTCAAGAATAAAGGTAGATGATTTGACAGTTTGAGAGATGGCTAGCTCACAAAGGATAATTATATGATCACTAGGAGGCTAAATTGGAAGCTTATGTACGGAGATTGAGAGAACTCGGGATTAATCCTAAGGAGTAGCCAGATTTGCTTATGCTTTTAGTTCAGAGGGGGATTCTTTAACCACCTAGTCAGTCAACTAGTTCTTAGGATTTTTCCTTATATTTTCAAACTTATGAACAATGCCAATGTATATTCTAAGTGTATATTTGAATTTCACTACTCGACCATTTTTTTACTAACACTAATTCCCTTTACTAATATTAGAAAAATTCTTCTGCCTACTAATAGAAAAATCATTCCAAATGATCTAGTCATTCTGATTTTCAATAAGCTAACCATTCCTTGCCATCACATAAGAGTAAGAAACATCCACACAAGTGTCCTACAAAATGCTAGTTTTTTTTCAAGGAGAAGATGATCTTTTACACAGTAGGTTCATTCTACTTCGAATAAGATTCTACCTTTTTTAGCCATTTTTCCTACATGATTTTGGTACTGTAGCTTTTGCAAATTTGTCTAGCCAATAGACCTTTTGCATAATGGAATCAAACATTTACGTAGGTTAATGTGGCTGGCATAATAGAGATATCCGTGCGACTATTTCTTGTAATTCCAACTCTGATTTGGTTTTTGCAATTTCATTTCCTAATTAGATTCGTACAATATTTTTATCATTTAGAAGGCTATATATACCTCAGTTTGGCTTTTTGTAATGCCCCTCAACTCAATTTGACTCTTCATTCTTCAAACAATTTCCATCACGTCTTCTCAATTTCTCAACCTTTTGCTTCCTTTCATTAATAATTTATCCAATGATGATTAGAACATGCATGTGTGGACTCAGATTGTAAGTATAATCAATATAAAATGCTTAATTCACATATGCCCTAAGTGAGTGTGTGTGTGTATGCATAAGTGTAATTGTGTGCAAATTGTGATTTAATGATTAATTGTTATGAATTTATGATAATGCCATGAAATTGTATGTCATGTAATGTATGTATAATGATGGAAGTGAAGATGTGAGTGTGCATTTTCTTATGGCCAAGGTTGATGTTAATGTTTATATGGAAAATTACGTGTATTATGTTATGAAATTGAGGTGAATGTGATTTATGTGATAATGGCATACATTATGTGAATTTATTGAATGTATGTAACATAATGAATGTGTGAGAAGTGAAGGAATTGAGGGAGCACTAAGGGTGGCCAAATTATGTATTAGGGGTATGTTTGAGTATTTATTAAATATTGGTACTATATACATGTGATAAGTGCATTTATTTGAATTTATTTGATTATGGAAGGTGCACATTTATTGAATAAATGTATGTTTGAGTGTGGTTAATGAATGGCCAAAAAAGTGGAGGCATGAAAGTGTAAATTATGATATGTTAAAATGCCTTAAAAATGTGATTATGATGCATGTGATGTTATGGAATGGAGTAAACCAAAATTCACCAAGTGATGGTATGTTCAATTTATGTATTAGTGATGCTTAATCAATTTGCTATATGTCATATAAGTCATGTGTGTGCTGTTTAATGAGCTATGTTGGCCGAATGGTGTGATGGCCATATATTATGGTTTTAGCCATAATAAATTACTTATAAGCATGTTAATGAGTATGTTATGCATAATTACAGCATTATGTGTGTATAAGTTGTATGATGGACATATTACGTGTATGGATGCTATAGGACACCTATATGTGCATTATTCTTGAATATGATGCCTATGCCATGTCTCATATCAATAAAATGATCTTAAGAACCATAAACATTCAAATGAAAAATATGGACTACATAAGCTAATTAAACAAAAGTAAGGTGGTAAAACTATATTGATATAATTAATAGCCCATTTGAGTAAAATAACCTAGTCGGATTGCCTAAGGATGAAAAAATGACTAAATTCCAATAAATAGGGATGTTAACGTCTGATTCAAAGACCTTGTCATTCAAAGTTTTTAAAATCATGATTAATTTTTGAACATAAGCCCTTACTTGATCCAAAAATCTCGCAGTGCAACTCGAATTGCGAGAAAAATAGGTGTCTATGGTGTTTTGCATTTTAAAATCTTTAGGTTGTTGAGGGGCAAAACTGCATCCTTTTAACCCCAAAATGGCCATTTGGTGCTTTGCTAAAATTGTCATTTTGTGCTTCCTTCAAACGGCTATTTCACCTTTACAAAATGATGTCATTTTGCCAATGAGGTAGAATCCATATAGGACACCTCGTTAGGTGAAACAACCATTTAGCCCCTTAAAACGATCGTTTCAAGCTAAAGTGGCCTTTTACTTTGGCTTGAAATGGTCATTTCACACCTTGATCCGTGTGTATAAAAGGCAAACCTTGTGTCAATCCAAAGGGTTAACTTTTCTCGGTAAGTACACACCTAAAAAGGTAAAAAAAAAAAAACACTTTCCAAACATTGTTTTTTGAATTTTTAGAGGTTTTTTCGAAAATTCTTTGTCCTTTTTTCTCTCAAGTAGATCAAAGATCATTCCTGAAGGCAATTATACATGATGGGTCAACCAAATTCTCTTCTTCTTCTTTACTTTCTTTTTATTTTTCATCCTTCTACTAGTCAGGTGTGGTATCCTTTTTATTTATTTTATTTGTTACCCATCTACCAGTTAGGTATGGTAAGCATATTTTATTTTTCTTGTCTATTTACCTATTAGATGTGATAACTTATTATCTACATTTTGTTAATGTTGTGTATTCTTTATTTTTTTTATTTAATCAATTTTGCATTCTTTTTATTTTTCAATTCATCTTTTTATTCCATTATTCATACTAATATTATTTTTTTGTTATTATACGAGTTGTTTGATCTTTTGAATTGACCATTCTTTCTGCCCTTTTGCCAAACAAATTAGTGAAGTAACTCATTTATTTTTATTTCTTATTTTTTACCAACTCTTTATTTTCTTTACTTTCTAATTATTTTATTTATTTATTTATTTATTTATTTATTCATTTATATATTTTTAGTTAAAATGTATTTTAGGTAATCTTCATGTAATTTCATTTTTACTCAATTACAATGTATTTTAAGATTTCCATGTAATTTTATTTCCTTTTAGGTTAGAATATATTTTAGATAATTACAATATAATATAATTTTTTATTTGCATTATTTTCCTATATTTTCCCATGAATATTGTAATAGGTAGAAAATGATTTTTACATGTTATTAAAAATAACCAAATTATTTTATACGTAATTAACTAATGCTTTCCTAATAAAATGAGTTTTGATTTTTCTTTAATAAAAGTCACTAGAATAAAATCTGTTTTCATAAACTAGCATATGAGAATCAAAGTTCTAAAAAAAATCAATTAGCCGATTTCATGTATGTTTTCCTTTAGTTTCATTTATTCTTTCTGTAAATATGCATGTTTTATTATTTTCTTACGTGATTATATGATTTATTTTAATTATGAAACCTGCTTGAGAAAAAGGATAAAATGATAAATTTAATCTAAAATTCCATATTAACTTAAGGTATAAATAAGAGTAGGATTATAAACCACTCTAATTTTGGCCCTACACGATATGTCTCCACTTCGGTTGAGTGGCGACTCATACCTTGTGGTGCCTAACTCGCTCTTTCTAGGCTAATCAATTAGGAATAACAAGATTCCTTTAATTTCATTCTCATCTTTTAAGACTTGAGAGGTGAGACTTAGGTTTAGTCTTTGGTTATTTTGATTTGACTAGCCTCGAAAAGGAAAGGAAGTGAACGGTGGTGACTTTATTAGGGACACCATGAGACCATGCTCCGAAAGTACCTCAAATTAATATGGAATTATTGTGTTTTAAGTTTATCATATTATCTTTTTTTGAAACTGCATTACATATTAAAGCCTTAGAATAAGTCAATTATTTCGAAGCATGAACTCATTTTCATTCAATTTAGTGTATTGTTAGAGATGGCATCAAATCCAAGCCTCATACCAATAAGGATATTAAATGGTGAACCAATTGGTCATATGCTCATGACAAGATAGACCCATGGTGGAGAGACCATGCTTGGATGACCATAACTTGTCTGACCTAATTGTGAGCCCATGTAATGACCAATAGCAACTTCCCTTAGGTTTCCTAGTTAATGCTACATTGTGTGCTCTGTGGGTGTAACACCCTAATACCCAACTAATAACCGGTTTAGATATAGGATGTCACAAGCGATATCTCTTACTCAATCCAATTGTTGGATCTGAATGAAAGACATCACACCAACTTAACTATCACACTACTTATACTTTTATTAATCAATACTTATAACTACTACTATTTACCACAATACATATCTGTAATCCTATAATCTTGGGCCCACTATTTTCACATATACATGAGTGCCAATCTACTAATGTTTCTTAGCTGCTTTCTTGTGATGCCAAATAAACTCATTAAATTGTATTGCTCTACTTGAGGCTGCTACATAAACTCCTATTTACTACCTATTCGCCAGCAAAAGCTCACACTCTGAGCAATGATGCTTAATGGTGTATTCAATGAAATATATGTATAACATGCAAGCACAAAAATATGCCTCATGAATATAATAATAATAATAATAATAAGTATACATATAGATTCATATGTCATGTAAAAAGATGCATATAAGTGAACATGTTTAATATTGATTAATCATAAATGATTAACAGCCACACAATATAAATATTTAACCCTTATTACAATTGACAGGATAAATATTTTAACTTGTCTTTTTATTGATGAGTATCATAAAATTTCCATCCTTTAACTTATTTAACACTATTCATATTTTATACTTATCAGAGTCTTATTCGATTCATATAAATATTATCTTATCTTTTATATTAACTACCTCACAAGGTGAAAACAATCTATTATCTATTTAACTTTATAATTATATTTTTATTCTTATAATACTTCATGTATCTAAGTATACACCTTGTATTATCACAATGTTTTCCTTCATTAAGTACCTTATTCTTAACATAGCAAAATTTCACTTAGACAGAGTTAAATATCCTATATTGTATAGACAAGTTTCAATGATTAAAATACTCTTTGTCTGATCATCATAATATCATTTTCAATATTCATATTTTATTAACTTATTAATTTTATGTAGCCCATATTTGACAGATAGAATCTTAATTCTAGACTAAGGGAATAAAAGGTGTGCAGTGGTCCATATTCTTAACCATAGTGGCTATTACACCAGTATAAGAGGTTATCAATAATTGTGCAGTGATCTTGACAAACCTTTACTGCAGCTAAACCCTCATGAATATGTGCAGTGGTTCTAACAAACCTT
>CANXYI010736386.1:0-13486 GCA_948208565.1 Hura crepitans
AACTAATGGATAAAGTTTTCATTAGGTTGAGCACTTCACTTAGAGGAGCACCTATGTTATTTGTAAAAAAGAAAGATGGGTCCCTTCAATTGTCTATTGACTACAGGCAATTGAATAAGGTGATAGTTAAGAATGAGTACCCATTGCCAAGTATTGAGACCTCTTTAACTAGCTTAGAGGTGCTAGTGTGTTCTCTAAGATAGATATGGGATTGGTGTATCACCAGTTACAGATTAAGGATGTTGATATTTTGAAAATTGTTTTGAGAACTAGATACAGGCATTATAAGTTCCTAGTGATGCCATTTGGACTGACTAATGCCTCAGTAACCTTTATGGACTTGATAAATAAGATCCTTAAACCTTATTTAGACCAATTTCTTGTAGTCTTCATTGATGACATCCTGGTATATTCCAAGAGCTAAGAGGAACATGAAGAATATCTAAGAATAGTACAACAAACCTTGAGTGAGAAATAGCTATATGCAAAATTGAGCAAGTGTGAGTTTTTGTTGAAAGAAGTAGCCTTTTTTAGGCCAAAATGCATCAATAGAAGGCATCAGAATGGATCCAAGCAAAGTTAAAGTAGTGTTAGAGTGGAATCCTCTTAGGAATGTGATAGAGATTCGAAGCTTCTTAGGATTGGCAGGGTACTATAAGAGTTTTATGAAAGTGTTCTCCATGATTGCAGCTCTATGAACTAGGCTGCGGAGGAAGGATGTGAAATTTATATGGAATGACAAGTGTCAAGCAAGCTTTATAGGCAAAAGATGATGTTAATTGAAGCCCTTATTCTTACTCAACCTGAATAGGGGAGAGACTATGATTTATAGTGATGCATCCCATAACAGACTTAGTTGTGTATTGATGTAGGAAGCTAAGGTGATTACTTACACTTTAAGATAGTTAAAACAACATGAGAGGAATTACCCCACACATGACTTGAAGCTAGTTACTATTGTGTTTGCATTAAAATTAAGGAGGAACTACTTATATAGTGAAAGATGTTATATCTATACCAATCATAAAAGCCTAAAATACCTCCCCACATAGAAAGAATTGAACTTGAGATAGTGATGGTGGATGGAGTTAATAAAAGATTAAGACTATTTGATTGACTACCATCTCAAAAGGCTAATGTGGTAGTTGATACATTGAGTCAAAAGTTCATAGCTACTATGAGAGATATGAATGTTCGAATGCAGTACACTAATGATAATGCAATCTTAGTAGAGTTACAGGTGAATTTTGATTTCAGACAGCAAGTAAAAGAAGGACTATAGGTAATTGAATAAGGTGACAGTTAAGAATGAGTACCCATTGCCAAGTATTGAGACCTCTTTAACTAGCTTAAAGGTGCTAGTGTGTTCTCTAAGATAGATTTGAGATTGGGGTATCACTGGTTACAGATTAAGGATGTTGATATTTTGAAAATTGCTTTTAGAACTAGATACAGGCATTATGAGTTCCTACTGATGCCATTTGGACTGACTAATGCCTCAGCAGCCTTTATGGACCGGATAAATAAGATCTTTAAACCTTATCTAGACCAGTTTGTTGTAGTTTTCATTGATGAAATCTTGGTATATTCCAAGAGCTAAGATGAACATGAAGAACATCTAAGAATAGTATCGCAAACCTTGAGTGAGAAATAGCTATATGCAAAACTGAGCAAGTGTGAGTTCTGGTTGAAAGAAGTAGCCTTTTTAGGCTAAATTGCATCAACAGAAGGCATCAAAATGGATCCAAGCAAAGTTAAAGTAGTGTTAGAGTGGAATCCTCCTAGGAATGTGATAAAGATTCGAAGCTTCTTAGGATTGGTAGGGTACTATAGGAGATTTGTGAAAGGGTTCTCCATGATTTTAGCTCTATTAACTAGGCTGCTGAGGAAGGATGTGAAATTTATATGGGATGACAAGTGTCAAGCAAGCTTTGATAGGCTAAAGATGATGTTAACTGAAGCCCTTATTCTTACTCAACCTGAATAGGAGAGAGACTATGATTTATAGTGATGCATCTCATAACAGACTTAGTTGTGTATTGATGTAGGAAGGTAAGGTGATTACTTACACTTCAAGATAATTAAAATGACATGAGAGGAATAACCCCACACATGACTTAGAGCTAACTACTATTGTGTTTGCATTAAAAGTATGGAGGAACTACTTATATGGTGAAAGATGTTATATCTATACCAATCATAAAGCCTTAAATACCTCCCCACATAGAAAGAATTGAACTTAAGACAGTGATGGTGGATGGAGTTAATAAAAGATTAAGACTATTTAATTGACTAATATCTCAAAAGGCTAATATGGTAGCTGATACATTGAGTCAAAAGTTCATAGCTGCTATGAGAGATATGAATGTTTGGATGTAGTACACTAATGATAATGCAATCTTAGTAGAGTTACAGGTGAATTTTGATTTCAGACAACGAGTAAAAAAAGCATAGATACAAGATGAACAATTAATATAGTTGATAAGCAAAGTTAAAGAGGAGAAAACCACTGACTATAAGCTTAAAGAAGATGGATGTCTTTATCACTAGGATAGGTTGTATGTAACTAAGGTGGATACATTGAGAACATAGCTCCTAAAAGAAGCACATGAAGCCCCATATGCTATACACCTAGGGAGCACAAAGATGTACCTTGATTTAAAAGGGGTGAAATGAGATGTGGCAGAGTATGTAACTTGATGTTTGACATGCCAACAAGAAAAAGCTGTGAACTAGGTTCCCTCTAGATTTTTACATCCAATAGCAATCGTAAAGTGGAAATGGGAGAAATTCATTATGGACTTTGTGATTAGTTTGCCAATGACAAGAAATAAGTGTGACATAGTTTAGGTGATTGTGGATAAGCTGACTAAGAAAACTCACTTCATACCAGTCAGAATGGACTACTCCCTAAATAAATTGGCACAGTTGTATATTGATGAAATTGTCAAGCTATATGAAGTACCGGTAACAACCATTTTAGATTGAGACCTATGTTTGACTTCTAGATTTTGGAGAAATTGAAAGAAGCTTTAGGTGCTTTTCTGACTTTTAGCATAACATTCCATCCATAGATAGATGGATAGTTAGAATGGGTAATACAAGTCTTAGAGGATATGATCCGTAGTTGTGTCAATAACTTTAAAGGAAGCTAAGATCAGTAATTACCCCTAACTAAATTTGCTTATAATAATAGCCACCAGGTTAGTTTGGGCATGGCACCTTATAAGGTATTATATGGCAAAAGGTGCAGGACTCTATTGTGTTGGAGTGAAGTAGGTAAGAATAGACATATGGGATATATTTTGGTTAGAGATTGTAACACCCCCTACCCAATCCTTAAGGAACCTGGCAAGGAATTCTACTTCTCATTAGTCACCCACATTTCTCTAGGCCTCATTCATTTAACACTTATGACATCTTTAATTCTATTTATTCATTCACGGTATTTCTTTCATTTTTCTATGTAAACCTCTAATATTAATTATAAAAGACCTTAAAATCTATTTAATAGATCCGAAATGATTTTACAGAAATTTAGGAAGCATAATGGCTACTTGGGTAAAAAAACCCTAAATGTATCTTGCACAAAACACTTCTAATATTTAATCCCTCAACACCTATAATTACTGGACCCTTTTGAACCTTCATAAATCACATCGAATCATGGCCATCAATAATAGGGCCTTAAGCCCATAATAATTAGAAAATCATTTAGCCAAAGTCAATCATATCATAGTGTAGCGAGTTATAATTTACATCATATGTTTAGTAGTTATACTATTTAAGCCTAGTCCCACTATACATGAGTGCTAAACTAATATTCATTAGAAGTACAAAAATATATCCTAAAAAATAATTAGCTGCTACATTGCAAAATGATACTGAGGCTGAGCTGCTACACTATCTATAACCTATGCATTGAAACACTAGTATGCTGAGTATAAAACTTAGTGGTAAATTTGATGCAATAAAAACATGTCATGTATACATACATGTAACATATAGGGATAATTGCAAAAAAAATATAAATTTATTCAGGTGACTCATTATTTGAGTTTCCAGTATCATGTCATTATTAAGTTTTCTAAGTTTTCATCCAATGACAATTATCTGTACGAAGAAACATTAATTCATTTTTGTTATTAACTTTATTGTTTAGGCCTACTCTAGATAGACTACACATAAAGACATTGGATAAAAAGGGAAATCTAGGTTGTGCAGTAGCCCATATTTTAGACCTTGGTAGCTATACCTACTTAGTGCAGTGGCCCTATCTCGAATTACCATGGCTACACCCATATAGTGCAGTGGCCTAACTTAAGACCTCGATAGCTGCACCTACCTAGTGTAATGGCCCATATCTGAACCTTCATGGCTATACCCATATAGTGTAGTAACCTATATCAAGACCTCGATAACTGCACCTATCTAGTGCAGTAGCCCATATCTAGACCTCTATGGATGCACACACATAGTGCAATAGCCTATGTCAGGACCTCGACAGTTGCACCCACCATCATTATCATCCAAATAATGGCCTAAGAGGTCTAATACCTTTAGCAGCTACTACTCCTTAGTTGATCGGTCAACCCATCCAGTGGGTGTCTAACTAATGGCCTAACTCTACTTGTTATTTACTATTCAATTATAAATCATCTTATCAACTTAATATTTATGTCTATAGCACACAATTTTAGGTCATTTCTTCACACTCAGTTAATTAGACAATTACAAATCATTTTACAAAAATGGCACTATTCATTTGCTTATTGACACTATTCATTTGGTTAGTGGCATTATTCATATGGCCATTTTTCTTATGTCTCATCTATCATGACTTTATTAATCACCATGCCAAATCATCATCATCCCATTTCCCATTTTATCCATCATGAAATGTTTTCATAATTAACTTAATTTTTTCATTGTGCATAAGCATTCATATCCATCGAGTTCCATTTATCTTATATGCCAACACATGCCACTTACCTATTACATTATATGTATTTTCCATTTACACCATTACTTTCATATTATGCCATAAACTAATATGTTATTTGCATCTCCATTATCAAATATTTATTTCTCACATTTCATGGTATGTACATATTAGCTAGCACATTTTCCATCATTTTACATAGTCATCATATACCGTACATGCATGCACATGCCATGACAAACATGTCATACCATTTGGCCACATACATACCATGCACATACACATGCTTTTCTCATCAAGTGACATACTTATCATCATTTTGACATAAATCACACATAATGGCATGCCTATCTCAACTAAACAAGCATATACATGCAAAAACCTATACTTTCATACACTTGTTCATGCATGTATACATACATTCACATCATAACATGTATTTATCACATCAAATTCACATACCTAGAGTAGCTTTACCACTTTTCCACCCTTCTAGTACCTTGTTTCCCTTGGTTCTTCCTCACTCCTTTCTACATATGGAACCCTAATCTTAGAAAATTCATATAAAATCCTATAAAGCTCCAAATTAAAATCTAAAAACATGGATTTTCTTAGAATTAGCAAGGCTAATTGAAACAAAAATAAAAACTAAGAATGAACCACTTGTACTCCAAAAAGTCACTATTTACTCCATATTTACATCTTCTATTTAAGGTATTCTTTTGGAGTTCTACCACTTAAAAAGTATTCTAAGGATCATGGAGGTTTGTTTCCATATATTAAAGAGTATTTTAAGGATCATAGAGGTTTGTTTCTAAATAAATTATGTAAAGATTTGTAGAGAATTAAGGTGGTTGTGAAGCAAAAGTGGTAGAGGGCTTTTTTTAGGAATGGTGCCAACTTTCTTGTGTTTAGGAGGTTGAAGATGGCTTCTTTTGCATATTTAACTCATACACATATATGGGGAGGCTTTTATATTTAGTGGTAGGCTGCTTAGATAATGACACGTGGTGATCTAACGTCCCATAAATTCAATTTTTGACTTAAACTTTAGAAAATTTTAAAAATTATTTTAGACTTCTAAAAATAATAATTTTTATTCTAAAAATCCTTGATTATGCCCATTTATAGCCTCATAAAATTTTAGGTCCAAATTCTAATGGTAAGTGGGTGTACTATTCACTTGTTATAACAAGAAATTTAAAAAAATTATCAAATGATCTTAGAAAAATAAAATTCCTTCACTAATGAACTCAGTGGAATTTTAGACTTTTGAGGTATGATATTTTTAGGTTTGTCCGAGCAGATCATGGGTCATTCTCAGAACAAGCTCATTTAAGGCCATTATTCACTAGTTTATTACCTAAAATGAATTATTGGTTTTGCTAAATTTTCAAATTATTTCATTTTCCTCATTTTCTAGCTTGTCAAAGTTTTATGACTTGTGCACACTTTCCCTAGCCTTACAAAAGTGTCCTCACTCTTATGAAACCCTATTCAAGCCTTGAAGGTACTATTTATGAAACCTTAATTTACGATCATTATAGAGATGTAGAAGGAAAGGTCAGAATTATAAGAGATATATTAAAGGCTACCACAAATAGATAGAACTCATATGCTGACTTGAAGAGAAAAGATATTGAATATGAGGTTGGCAAAAAGTATTCTTAAAAGTGTCGCTATGGAAAACGAGACTCAGGTTTTGTAAGAAAGGGAAATTAAGCCCCAGATTTATTGGTTTATATAAGGTTGTGGAATGTGTGGGACCAATGTCATATTGATTAGCTTTGCCTCTAGAATTATAGTAGATCCATGACGTGTTCCATGTTTCAATGCTAATGTGATATTGATAAGATCCTTCACATCTTATAGCCACAGAAAAAGTTTAAGTGCAGCTAGATTTAAGTTATGAAGAGGAATCATAATAGATCCTGGCTAAAGAGATTAAACATTTGCGAAATAAAGTTATTCTATTGGTGAAAGTACTTTAGAAGTATCATAAGACAAAATAAACCACTTAGGAAAGTGAGGAGCGAATGAAGGCTCAATATCCATAGTTATTCTCATTAGGTAATTTTGAGGATGAAATTCCTTAAAAAGGGAAGGATTGTAATGCCCATAAAATACTGTTTCATGAATAGTACCTTCGAGGCATGAATAGTAACTCTCAGGGAGTCGGGGCTCACTATGATAGTTAGAAAGGGGAGCACTGGTCAAAGATCTTGTCAAGCTAAAAAATTATAAAAATGAATTAATTAAAACTTTTAGTAGAACAAATGAATCATTTTGGACTAAGAATTAGTAAATAGTGATCTTAAATGAATTTGTACTGAGATAACTCCGGCATGTGCCCAGATGGACATTAAAATACCATACCCTCAAGCTCAAAAATTCTAATGAGTTCATTAGTGAAGGAATTTTAATATTCCAAGGTTGTTTGATATTTATTTGAAATTTTTTTTATTTACGTGAGTGAATAGTAACCATAGTTTGTCTTTAGAGTTTTGACTTGAAATTTTGCAAGCCCTTAATAGAAATTATCAAGAATTTTTAGCAATAAAATCATTATTTTTAGAGGTCTATAAAAAGTATTTAAAATTTTTGAATTTTGAAAGAAAATTAAGTTAAAATGGGCTATTGGATCACTATATGGTGCAATTCGAGCCATCCATGCTCTTAATATAAATGGGCTAGCACATATGGGAGTGCCACATGTGCCAACCACTATCATCTCCCCCATTTTCCCCATTGAAGCTGATGCCACCTTCCTCCTCCACCCTCTACCCTTTTTTCCTTCTTTCTCTCTCCTTCTACCCCTAAATCTCATAAAAATTAAATAATTCTCACCCTTCACAATCTCCAAAAGCTAATTGATGTGATAGAATAAAGAAATCATGGCTAGAAAAAGAGATTTGGTGAAGGGGTGAATAGTGACAAATTATAGTGTAAAAGGGTTTTTTCTCAATTTTTATTTTTTTAGATAGCTCTAATGATTCTAAGAAAAACCATGTTCTAAGATTTTAATTTGTAGGTGTATATAATTTTTGGGAATTTTTCTTAGATCTATGTGTGTATGTTTAAGTCAAGGAAAGGAAGTGGTGAGAGAAGGCCAATTAAAGGTGTAAAGTGGTGAATAAAGGTGTTCTTACACCCTAGGCATGTGGATTTAATGTAAATGATGTGTGCCATAATTTGTGTGCATGTGAGTGTGTATGGAAATGCTAAATTTTTGGTATGTATGCATTCTTGATGGAAATTGACTATGTGACTATGTTGGCATGATGAAATAAAGAATATGTGTATAGTTTGTGTGGAAGAATTGCATGGTTTATATGTGTGCTTGAAGTGGCCGAAGGGTATGTATGATGGCCATGTAATATACATGTGTGCATGGCATGTGTGGAAAGTGTAAGTAAGCTACAAATTAGACATAAATTATCATCATGATGTGAAATTAATGAAAAGATATGAGGTGTATGAAATATGCATTGTAAGGACCAAAATATGGTAATATGTGCTAAAGGTATAATATTTATAAATGTGGTCATTGTTGGCATGAGAATATGGCTTGATTTGGGTGAATATACATATAGGGAGTGGAGGTGAGAATTCACATAAATGTGATTATAATGATAACTTGAAAATAAGGGTAATAGTGATAATGTTTATGGCAAAATCTTAATGTATTGAAAAAAATAGATTGATAGTGATAATATAGAAATGGAGACAATGGAAATGACCAAATGAATGGTGTTTTGACTCATAAAATGACATGTAACTGGGGAACATATGATTATGTGCTAGTGTGTAAATGACTATAAAAACTATGATTTCCTTATGAGTAAAGATTTATGACATATAACTGTGTCAATAAATTAACAATAGTAACTAGCCTATATCAGTTAGACACCCACTAGAAGGGTTAGCTAGTCAACTAGGGAATTAGTAGCTTCTAGGGGTTTTAGTTCTCCTGGGCCATTGCCTATATGATTAAGATGGTAGGTATAGCCACTAAGGTTCTAAGAGTAACCCTACACACTCGAGTATTAAGAGGTCCATATGGGTTGATCCTTGTTACCCACTATACATATGGATATTGGGAGGTCTCATGGGGTTGATCCCTACTATCCATTTGAGATGAGATGTTGCTTGGAATATTAGGAGGTCTCATGAGGCTAATCCCTATTATCCCTACAGATGTTAGGTGGTCCTCTAAGACTAATCCCTACCATATGCCACTCTAGTATTGGGAGGTCCCATAGGGCTGATCCTTGCTATCGGATAGGTGTGGGTAGGCGCAGCTACCAAGGTCTAAAATATGGTCCACTACACAGTTTGAATCCTATTATCTAGTGTCTTTAAGTGTAGTCTTTTCTGTATGGGCTTAATTAAGATAAATGGAATGTAACTATAATGATAATGATTGAAATGAATTGTTAACATGGTATACTTGATTACATAGTTTGAATGTAACATAGCAAATTTGATTAAACCATAAAGGACACATATTATGAAATAATAAGCCAGAATAAAATCTAATAGATTTACATGTAATGGGGTTGTTTATATACATGACCATTTATTATGTGAATATTGCATGAGTATATGTGTGATATGTATTTATTACATTAAATCCAACACTGAGTTATACTCAGCATATCATTGTCCCGATGCATAAGTTGTAGTTAGTAGTCATTCAACCTTAGCATGCACAATATAGTAGTAGTATTAAGGTATATTTTTGCTTACTTGTATATGCTTAGAACTAGGTCACTCATGTATAAAAGGTACGGGGCTCGAGATAATGTTATGTTTAGACATACTCTTAATATGTATAACGGATTGTAAATTATAAAAATTTAAACTGATAAGTGATTGTCTTTATAATTGTATATATGTGTAGTTGCTATTAATTAGTGTGTCTGAGACCTAATGTTGTGTTGTAGTGATTGTGATGCTAATTGAGTTATTGGAGGATTAGATGGGTTTAAGAATTATGGAATTGAATATGATGACTACAGAAGTGTGTTTTCTTAGGTTTGAAATTTTTTGTTTTCACCCAAGTAGCTATTACGTTGCCCAAATTTTATAAAATGCATTTCAATCTTATTATATGGTTTTAATAGTCATTCATAGGTAGTATAAAGGTAACAAATATCAAAATGCAGTAAAAATGATAAAGAACCCTCAAGTTAGAGAAAACCATAAGTGTTAAGTGAATGGCACCTAAAGTAGATCAGGATGGGTGACCTTTAGGAAGTAGCATCTCCACTTAGGTTTTTCAGGAATCGGGTAGTAGGTGTTACATAAATACCCGTACCTCTGTTAGTCTAAAGGGTAAACATTTTTTATAATTGCACATTCATGAGGTAGTAAGTGTTTAAGGCAAGGATCATTCAACAAATGAAGCTTTTACTATAACTAGATCTAAAAAAAAGTATTGTTAAGAATGAAAACTTGAAAAGGCTTCCTAAGCAAAAGGCAAGCTAGGGATAGGGTGAAAACCCATTAAGGGCACTTTATCCTTAAAAAGTCTATTAGAAATGAAAACCTGAAAGGGCATCCTAAGTAAAAAGAAAACTAAAGAATGTCATAAAAACCCGTTAAAGGCAGTCTATTTAAAAAAAAAAACTAAAGCAGAAGTAGGCTCTTATGAAAGAAACTGGCATCACTAGACTGCACTATATCCAGTCTTTTAATAGTTTTAGCAAGGATCAAAGGAAAGGTGTAACACCAAAAAATCTCAATTTCATGAATAGTACTTTTCAAAGCATGAATAGTGTTTCTTAGGAACCAAGTCACACCGAGACAACCGAGAGGAAGTACTAATCATAAAACAATGGTAGGAGAAATAAGAAATGAAAATAAAGTTGTTAGAGTGATTACAAAAGCAATTTAAAATTTTATACTTGTGTCTTTATAAATAATGACTTAGTTCAAGCTTAATGATAAAATATTCGATATATGCTCAAAATGACCCAAAAATAACATGACTTGAAGATAAAAAATCCCAAAAACATCCAATGGTGCTGAAATTTCAATTTTTTAATGTTGATAAGTATTGTATTTTAATTTATTGAAAGCACATTGATTAATAAATCGAGTTCTCATTGGTTTTCAGACACAAAATTTTAGGTGTTCCTAAATTGGGAAATAAAGAGGAATTTTTAGAGGCCTTAAAGTTTAAAATCACAATTTTAAAGCTTTAAACTTAAATAGGATTAATCATAGCCATCAGATCGGCACGTGGGAAAATCATGGCTATCAGAGGACTTAATATAAAAGGTGTGTGTGTATGTGTTTTATATAGAATCAACAAGTCTTCTTCCTCTTCCCACTTTTAAAACCCAATGCCACCCCTTCTTTTCTCTCTCCTCCTATTATTTCTTCATTTTTCCACCATTTCTCAACCTTTTGCTCCACTTTATACATCAAAAGTGATCTTTGTGACTCTTAGAGCTCTATTGTATTGTCAATTTTGCAAGGAAACAGCCAATTGATGGAAAAAGAGAGGTTAAAGGATTTAGGGTTTCTAACCCTTAAATCAAGGTAAACCTTAAATTAGAACTTTCACATTTTTCTAGGTAATTAGGCATGCCTAATTTAATGGTTCTAGTGTTATTTTTGAATATGGTAGAGTATAAAATTTTCTATGAATTTTTCTAATGAAAGTTCTATTATGTTTTTAAGAGAAGTGAAAAATAGTTCAGCAAAGGGAAAATAAAAGGTTTGGGGTGCCTCTTAAGGAGCCAAATAATCGCTTTGTAAGTGTATTTGATAAAATATGTGTGCACTTTTGTGACTTGTGCATTTTCAAAAATATGTTCAATATGCTTACTTTGTTAGTTTAGGGATATGGATAACCCTAAAATGGTAAAAGTGATATATTCAGGTTTATAACATGTTAAATGGTTGGAATTAATGAAAATTAGGTTGAAAATAATCTTAATGGTGAAAATCTAATATTAGCTAGATGGTTAGTATGAAAAGGTCATAATGGTAATTAATGTATGGAGGGTTAAAATTGATGTAATTAAGGTGCATTAGGCATAAATAAAGTGGTACCATATAATTTAGAGAAGTAGGTTAATGGATGTGTATGAAAATAGAAGTAATAGAGATAAAATATATGTATACTTTTGTGATAAAGTGTGTGATACATAATGTACATTATGATATTGGGAATTGTAATGTGTGTGCCATAATGGTAATGTAAATAATGGAATTTTATGCCATAAGATGATAATATTAGTTGAATACTTATACATGATGAGCAAAGGAATTGTTAGTGGTTACATGACATTATGGAAATGTGGTTCACATAACGAACCATGAAATGGTAAGTAGAGAATTAATTAGTCTCTATATTGGATGAATATAAGAATGAAATTAGACATGAGAAAATGTACATAAACTATTTAACTTGTATGTAACTAAAATAAAGAAGTTAGTGGCCTATATATGATAGACAACCTACTAGATAGGTTGACCAATCAACTATAGAGGTAGCAGCTTTTAGGGCACTTTGGTGCATATTTTCATTTGGGTGTGGTTACCAGGAGGTCCAACAGAACCACTGCACATATTCTTAATATGGGTGTAGTTACCTGGTGGTTTAATCATACCATTGCACATTTATAGTGATATGTCATTCTAGTATAGTAGTTGTGAAGTATAGTAGGGCCATTATACATTCTCATACTGGTGTAGTAGCTATGAGGTCCAAAATATGGGCCACTACATATGATGATCCTAATATCTAGTACTTAGATTAGTGTTTATCAAATATAGGCTAACTAAATTTGTTAATGAGGTCTATCAAATATAGGCTAACTAAATTGGTTAATGAGCATGATTAAAAATAATAGAAAGTAAACACAAAAATAAATTATGAATACAAATAATAAATTATGGAAATAAAGTGACATAATTATTTATTGGTTAACTACACAAAAAATGGTATTGTGTGATTGCATCAAGACATAATTTCATGCTTGCATTGTATGCTCGGTGTGAGTGTAAGCATATTTTATTGAATACAACACTAAACTTTATGCTTAGTGCATTGTGTTTTTGATACGTAGGTTATGGATGGTTGACACCATTTTAGCCTGAAAGTAGTAATGTAGTGGTTTTGACTACCATCATTTTGGTATACTTTCATATCTTATAGTATGATGTGCATAACAGCAAATGGCACTCATATGTAAATTGTGGGAATAGGTTAGTTTTGTTATATGTACATAATCTACATAAGTTTAGCTTAAGTGTGTAAACTTAATATGATCGATTTTATATCACTATAGCTTGTATATGTGTGCGTATTTGAGTTTGTGGATATGTTATAACTATTATGATTGATAAGATATATTGACTGTGATAATGTTGACTGAGATGGGTTATGAGGATGAAATGGATCAAGGATGAGGGATTGAGATTGAGACTTTATAAAAGTGCTATTTTATGTAGGTTTTATTTTGTGATATGCCACTATGCAGCTATTATGCTGTCGAATTTTTGCCTTAGCTAGATAATTTCATTTTT
>CANXYI010736482.1:0-10641 GCA_948208565.1 Hura crepitans
ATAATTTTAGCTAATAAATAAAGTTAAATTGAGCTACTTGTTCCATTGGTTAGACACCCATTGGATGATCAGTTAACTTAGGGTTTTGTAGTTGCTAGACTATTGGCGACTGGAGAGGTCTACGGACTGATCTCTACTATGTCACCTAGTAATTGATTATATTTATTGGTGGTTGGAGAGCTCTATGAACTAATCTCTATTACGTCACCTAGTTCTTGATGATGATTTGTGGCTAAGGAGGCCTACAGGCTGATCTCTATTATGTCACATAGTTACTTGTGTCTGGGGAGGCTACGACTGATCTTCATTATGGCACACCTAGTGGTGCAGCGGCGTAGGTCTAGAATAGGGACCATTGCACTAGTTTATTATCCCTCTAGATCTAGTGTCTTATAGTGTCATTTTCCTAGTCGAGCTAGAGAATTAAATTAAGTAAATAAATAAACTGATTATGAACATAAGAATTAAGCATAATGGAATAGTATTTCCTAAGTTCTGATAAGATGCAAGCTAAAGGATTTTTTAGACATTTTGCATAGATGTGCTAGACTAGTTACAATAAAGTAAATTAAGTATTAAGCAGATGTGAATGACCTTTTCAGAAAAAATAATAAAAATACAGTATGTATGTTCAAAGTAATAAAAATACAAGTAAAAGTGTATTTTAGTAATTTCTCACCTCTGAGATAGATTAAGTGATTCTTACAAAGTATGCATGTTAAAAGTAATAGTCCTCACTCTAAATGATTTATCTAAGGCAAAAGTACTATATCAAACCTTAAAAATACCTTAGGGGTATTTTAGTAATTTGGCACCTAGTGAATAATTAAGTTACATAATTAAGTAAAATCACTCTTAAACTATACAAGTAAGTTAATGATATAAATTCCATGATTAAATTGCTTTAAGTTCACCACTAACTATCTCATATCCTTAGCGTACCGATTTTGGTGCGTAGGTACATGACAACGGGACCTACCTCATAAGCATGATAATAATGGTTTAGATGATACAGGTGAAGACTTTGGATGTAGTTATGCTACAATTTAGGTATCCATGTACTTAGGTGGGAAATGGGTAGGAATATGTATTTAAACTTTGGAAACATAATGTAATTAAGTGAATATGACTTGTTGATGTAAATTAAGTAATTATATATGTTCTTTGGTGAATGTATGATCATATGTGATATGTGCTGTTGATGTGAGCCCGAGGCTCTATATTTTTTTGCACATTTTATCTATGGCCTGAGGCCTAAGTTTGATGTGTGTTAGATGATGATGATAGGCTGAGAATGGGGGACCAGATGGGTCCAGGTGTTGTGATTTGTTTATAGAAGTGTTTAACATGCTTGTTTGAAATTTTGGTACAGGACTCAGGTAGCCGTTATGGTTCTAGATTTTTAAAGAGTATCTAAGTATTATCAAATTTCCTCTATAATGACTAAACCAGATTAGTTTTAACCTAAATAGATTATAGGAATTGACTAGAGTGATTTTTGAGTTAGATAGAATAATCTAGAGTGAAATTGGTAAAAGTTAAATGAATGACCTCGAGGGAAATTTTAGGGTGGGTGACCTAGTAGGAAATGCATCGGTTATTGGGTTTCTTCGAGAATCTAGTAGGGAGTGTCACAAACCCGAAGGTTTGCACATATGTAGTGCTATATAATAGCCCGAAAGCCTAGTGCCCATCGACACAAAAATGCACATCATGACCTGAAAGCCTACTACCCGAAGGTATACATTGTAGCTGCTAATCCTAGTTGACTAGTTAACCTATCTATACTAGGTTGTCTAACTATATAGGCATCATTAAATTGGTCAATTATTTCATTTTAATCCATTTTTAAAGCATAACATAATTATTGTCATTTTATGCATACACACATCCCAATGGCCATTTTGCATCTCAATGAGGCCTAAACATCATGCTAATCAAATTATTTCAATTAAAACATGACATTGCCAAAAATAGGCTCATACAGGTTTAAAGCACCGATTAGGCAGATCGCCTAGGTGTAAAAGCTAGAAAACTCATTCGAAAACATCAACATGCATCTTTATCATTATTTCATTATTAATATGCATAATAGCACCAAATGCATCATGGTTGTGGATAACTATAAAATACCACTTAACATGTCATTTTACACACATTTTTGGTATATAGCAACATACATGCATATATATGCCCACATATGCATCAATAAACCATTCGACATGCAAATTGGCATTCGGCCAACACCAAGCATGCACACATACTTTAGTCATCATAAATGCACATTCGAAATGACATTTAAGCATACAACATGATATTTGAGTCATTTACATACATAATTCACAATTATGTATATAAGGCTTACACATGCGAATTTTGGCCTCTAGATTGCCCAAGGCTATACAACACACACATAATACACATTTACCATTATATGCCATTTTTAGATACTTAATATTTCATTCATTCACTTTCAAACAAATATACATGGTCATATGACATTTATCTCGTATACTAGCATTATACGATCTTTTTGTTGCATAAATGAACACATCATCATTTTTAGACCATTTAGCCCGCATACATTCACCATGCATCACATTCATACCATGCAATAATGTCATTTAATGATATACACACATATACACAATTATTAGGCATTATAACAATTAATGACATTTATTATTAATATGTAACTAAATGGACATATAAGAAATTATGCATTTATCTAAAGTTAATGTGACTACGCATACCAAAATGAGTCGCACAGGATGCTTGAAGCTAGCCTGAGCCTTCTCCTTACCCCGGGAGGCTCGAGTTGATGCCTCGCCTATAAATTCAATAAATAATATAAAATAATTCGCTGGTCAAAAAAATATTTTGAGCCTAGATATACCCTTTACAACACCCTAGGAACCTATGAAAAATAAAATTTATAGAAAAGAAAAACCCAAAAGAGAGAAGGTTACTATTCACCTCAGAATTCTAAACTCTGCCATTCCCAATGATTTTGGTGCCCACGGACTTATCTCGAGATGCTCATTATTTCAAGTATAAGCTCATAGAGTGGGTCCCTTTATGGAGAGAGAAATCAAAAAAGAGAGAGAAGTGGTAGAGGTCATGGTTTTAGGGGGGAGGAGAAGGGGTGTAGGTGTGTGGTATTGCGTAAATGGGTGGAAAATAAATTTTCCCCTATTTATACTTTTTTTGCAATTAATTTTTGCTTCATTTGAAAAATTATTATAACTAAGAGGAAAGTCAATTTTCCCCTATTCCTATCCCTAAAATTAGATAAATCTAAGCCCTAAATCCTCCTAAACTGTGACAAAAACTCAAAAAATTAGTGCATATTATGTCCCAAAAAATCAAAAAAATTAATTCCAAATCTCATATAATTTTGATTCCAAAGCCAATGGACTATTCAGAATACTTGAGCATCAAGTTGTAACATTTTCATATTATTTTGAGCAACTTTCTATTTTATTTATGGTTCAGCTTTACATGCAGCACTATTCACAAAGACACTGCCGTAAAATCTTATGTAGCATTTTTAAACATCTACAGAACTTTAGATTAGATTCAAACTTTGCCCAAAATTCTCTCATAATTAATACTACCTATCAGTACATTTAGTGCAACTCAAGTTTTGAAAAGCACTATTTAGCCTGAGTAGTACTATTCATGAGAGACGAGATTTTTAGGTTATTATAACTTCACAACATGACCTAACACAAGCAAACAATCTTATATAACCTTTTAAAGAAAATAAAATTAATAAGTTAAATAAGTTTTACAGAATAATATTTTGAAATACAGATTAGGCCTAATCCCTCATTTATTCATAAAAGTGTTATAATTATATTTATATCTCTACAATTATACAAAATGAAAGTCAAAATACCCTAATAGATGGTGGTATCTTAATCTCCTATGATATCAAAGCTTTGACTCTAATCTACATTCATTTAACTTGTGCATCACAAAAATAAACACGATGTGCTAAGTTTTCGCTTAGTGGTGACTCTAATATAATATATGCTTTATGTCAAGCAACATACAATACACATGTAGTTTACATTTTTAGAATCAAGGCAATATGTTGCAAGCATAAATTGTGACAACATCAACATAATTAAAAAAATACATTTTGCATACCAAAATAGATACAATTAACATTATAATACAATGCCATAACCAATTTATCAAAGATGTATCCGAAAATATGAAATAGAGAATTTAAAATTTTTATCAGTATTTAATTAAATTATAGGCCCTCACTTATAAGATAACGAACCAAACCAGATAACAGGACCACGATATGCCTAGAGGCCTAAGATAATGTCTAAAGGGCTAAGATAAATATACCTATAAGTATCTAAGATAATTACACCCGAAGGCATTTAAGACAAATTTACCCATAGGTACTGAAGATAATTGCAACTGAAGGCACCCAAGATAAGTGCACCTAATGGTACCTAACAGTTGTTCTATATTCCCTAGTTGATCGATAAACCTATCTAACCTAGGTTGTCTAAAAGTGTAGTCATTTTAATCTTTATCCATAATATGACCAATTAAATCATGATTATGCACGCTTTACCCAATATATCATATATCTAATTTTCACAATTATGTTGCAAACATATTTATCTTAAAATATGCTTATAAAGCTCTCAAAAATATTCAAACATTAAAGAGGATATATAAGGTCATTCAACTAAACCAATTTAAGGCTTTATATATGCATTTTCTTTTAATCATATTTAAGTACACAATAAGCATTACATGCACATCAAATTCTTAAATTCATTATGCTAGCCACATAAAAATCCTAATTATTCATTATGTAATTTATGCACACATATGCACTTAGAGCATATTAACATACCCAAAAATTTCAAACATTGCACAAACTCAAAAATTTGAGATTTTAGCCCATAAAAGTTTTGACTAAGTCCCAACTTAAACAAATTAATCATAATAAGATACTTAATTTTTATTAACCACTTTTCCTCACATACATATTCATCACATCCATAATATAATAGGTTATTAACATCACACACAACCATTATGCAAATTTCATTCATACATAAACCATATGCCTTATTCAATCATTTATACACAAACCACTTCATTAAAATAACTTTTCATCATACTTTAAGGCATACAAGAATTAAACACACAAACACTCATTCATGTTGCATGTTTTGACCATAATTAAATAGCATCCTCACATCACTTATTCATTCAAATAAAACTCATTT
This sequence comes from Hura crepitans, assembly GCA_948208565.1. Lineage (NCBI taxonomy): Eukaryota > Viridiplantae > Streptophyta > Magnoliopsida > Malpighiales > Euphorbiaceae > Hura > Hura crepitans. The sequence goes on from CANXYI010736482.1 coordinate 5,268, forward strand.
CCATAATACACTAACTTATACATACACCTTACCATCGTACGTATTAATTATACTAAAGCATCATTTATTACATAATGCCAGAGTCACAATAAATGTCATCTAAAAAATATGCACCTATACTAGGTTAGATTCACATACCAAAAACTGAATTACATCTTAATCACATGATTACACCTTCTCTTTGTGTAACACCCTTATCGGATCCTTGAAGAATCCTGATAATAGGTGCACTTCCAATCTTGACACCTATCCTATTGATCCTTCATATATTAACATCTCATAGGCCTCAAGCCCTACATTTAGTTTAATGTAAAATTTAAGTCAACTGATCACACAAGTTTTCCTTCATTTATGTAAAGGCTATTCATAAAAATTTATTATTTAAATAGATTACAAAACCACAATAGCTTCTAAGCATGCTGGACACATAACCTACAGCTATTACATGAGTGCCACTACATATAATAAGTCAAATAAAAATTATCACCCTTGCTGATTCTGCTGCTACACTACACCTATCTCGAGGTTGTCCTGCTATTCCTGTTTACTTGCACACCAAAACATTGGTACGCTTAGTATGAAACTCAGTGATGAATTTAATTTATTAAAAGTATGTCTCACCTATTGCACACAAGTAATTTAATATATACATATTATAAGTTCATACATATGAAGGTCAAATAGTAATATATCTTCACTTGTATTTAATTATATATTATTATAACCTTTTAGCAATTTAATTAGCTCCAAGGCACTGCACTTGTTTTATCAAGTGTTCATATAGCTATTTAACCCTTATATTAAGATTTATAGGGACACAGCCTCTAATAAAATTATATACATTATATACTTTTCTTCTAATGTATTGCCCAAACACTCATATGTATGTTTGTGTATTAATCTCAGCTAATTATTTCCTTTGGCTCACTCACATTTTCCTTTGCTTATATTGTGGACATCATATTCATTCAACTAGTTGATCAATTAAAAGTAAAAATATTTAAGTTGAGAATTAGGTCCCATTAGGTAGACTACACTTTAATACACTAAACCTAGAGGGAATAACTAGTACAGTGGTCTTCATTTTAGAGATATGCTACTGCACTAGCCTGAGTGCCATAATGGAGATCAGCCATAGGCTCCCTAGACACAAGTACTATATGGCATAATGGAGATCAGTCAGTAGGGCTCCCTAGCCATGAATAATTATGCATAACTTGATGACATAATAGAGATCAGTTAGTAGACCTCTCTAGCCACCAATAAATAACCTCAATAACTGGGTGACATGATAGAGATCAGTCCGTAGACCTCTCCAGCCACCAAATAAACTAGTAGCTATAAAACCCTAAGTTGATCGATTAACCCATCCAGTGGGTGTCTAACTAATGGGCTATTTAACCTCATTTCATGTCCATTCCTTTACTCATCATCTTTTAATAATATCTAAAAGTGGTTGACAGTCAGATACAAATTTATTTTATTAGTTGAAATTTTACCTGAGTAGTTACAGATTATATCTAGGTCCTGCCGAACAATTTTAAGTCAATTTTTATGAGCCCAATTTAAATTCAATTCATAATTATGTTCAAGGCTATTTATTTAATATCACAACTTCTTATGTATCGACTTTATTAGCAATGTTTTAATTAAGTCTGGAATAGTCCTTTTCTTAGGATAATAATAAGTCATGTCTCGGGTAATTATCACTATCATAGGTCCATAGCCATTAATGTCCCTATCATGTTCATAGGCCTATAGCCATTAATTCTAGGCATCTTTCTATGCCTTATGACATGTTAACAATTAGCCTTCATAGGCTCAAATATCTCAATTTCATATTATTATAGGCTCGAATCCAAACTTATTTATATTTTTGAATGGTCAGAAAAATTTTAAATACCATTAATGTAAAGGTACAAGGTCTTTAGCTTTTTAACAAAGTTTCCTGGCCATTTTAGACTTTTCATATGATTATGTAATCCCTTAAACTCTAATAAATTCAAACTATATTTAGCTCAATTTATTTTTTTAACAGTTGAATGTTGACCTAGATAATTATAGGTTATATTTGGGTCTCAATATAAGCAAATTTTAACCTAGAGAATATTAGCTCTTTACCCAAGATTATACTCCTACATCACACTTATTTTCCATCTTAATCCATCAACACCCATACCACAATGCACCTTAAATCCCTTATACACTACTCGGCCAGATATTGGTCAAGAGGCATCCACACCTTCACTCATAAGCAACCACTCTTACTATTATTATTATTATTATTATTATTATTATTATTATTATTATTATTATTATTATTATTATTATTATTATTATTATTATTATTATTATTATTCAATTCCCATATGCTCACCCTACTACCATGCATTTATCCTAACTAATCCTAAGCTTAGCTCTCGACTAACTTAGCAACTCCTTTACATGTATACACTTTTTTATGATTCAGCCTACCAACCAGCACTACATGACATCGTTACCCCCATATGGTTCATAATACACCCTTTCATGCTACCCACGCTCAAGGTTCCATGCTCTTGTACTAAATCAGCCACAAAATATCCCCACACACAACTATATCAACACCAACCTATCTAACCTCATAGATGTAACAAGGTAGGCGTTTAACCCCTATATACACACACTTGCAAATCATCTCCATGACACACACCACAGATTTCTATTGTTACTTCAAAGGTTAACATTACCAATTTGTCAATAACACATTGGAAAATTTTAATCCTACTACCCACTATACCTACACATGCATACAACTCACACCCTAAACTCACGTCACTTTTATTCTTCCACCTCAGGATTTCATGCCAACAAGCCACCCATTCATAATTACTATTTAAATTTAATTGTTCACCCTATAATCTCATTAATTTAACACTATGGAAGACCAAAGCATGCTAAAGATTTAACAACCTCGTACACATCACAGCAATAATATTGAAATTGACCTTAAGCACAACATTTCCAACTAGACAATTTCAAGCCACTTAATTATAGAACTTCCCTTTAAAGAAAAAGCAAGGCATGTCAATAATTAATTAAATTCATAAACCTATTTCCACTTTTAACTGCTCTTTTGCTCCTTCAATTCATCATCATTTGTTCTACTTAAGGTTGGTTGATCAGCCTCTATGGTTCTCTCTTTCTATCCCCTTGACTTTCCTTAGCCTTGAACAACTTCACATCCTCTTGCTTCCATCTAGGTGTTCCCTCCTCAAAAGGTTTGAAAATATGGTGATTCTTAAGAGAGGAAACAACTAAACTCATTATAGAAGACAATAAGAACACTTACCTCTGGATTCCCCTCTTGGTCACACCACTTTCTCTTGGCTCTATAGGAATTTTCTTCAAGGATAAAGATGACCTTTAGTGGCTATTATAGGATGGTGGCCCTTCACTGCCTCTTATGAAAGGTTTTAGGGGAAAATTAGTTGGAGAATTAAGAAGGAAAAGGTCCCTAAAATTAATAACACCTGCTGACCCCAACGTGGCTAGCTTGTGGAAGAAATGAGAGGAAAAAAATAGCAAATCTGAAAATGGTGGTGGCCAGATGTCCTTTAATGGACATGGCCACATGTCCCACCTATAAAGTGAGTGTCGGGTTGCAACATACTACCTCTGATCATCCTGAAACTCAATTTATCAATAATAAGGGCTACCAACTTCAAAGATTTTTAAAAAATTACACGGTTATCAAAAAAATGCACCTTTTATTCCTAAAATAATTATTTGATCCAAATTTCATGGCCACAAAATTTTACAGTGAAATTCCATCGAGAAGTACCCAAATTAAAAATTGAGTGTTCTACAACAATTTAATTTGCGACAAAACTTTGGGAATTTTTATATGGCTCCTCGAATCTCCAAAAATTATTGCATTTGTTTCTAAAATCCTTAAATATATTCAATTAGAGGCACGACAAATTTAATGGCCAAATTCCTTCAGGAACTAGGCTAGCAAAATTTTGGGAAAATCACGGTTCTACTGAAATCCCGAAAAAAGCCAAACGATATCAAAAAATTACACCATTTGTTCTAAAATTTATTATTTAATCCTAATTGCATACTCATAAATTTTTGTGGCCCAATTCCTTTAATAAGATAGTTTTCAAACTATTTTAATTTGCGTGCCGATCTAAAAAATTACTAGTATTCGCAAACGACCTCTGATTCCAAAAATTTCATCACCATTAGACTCAGTGCAATTTTTAAGCTTTAGGATCTACTATTTTTGGGTCCGTTCGAGCACATCCTGGGTCATTCGTAGCTTAATTGGATCTGAGCCTATAACCTGCTAGCTTACAGCCTGAATTAATTTATTGGTTCTGCTAAAATTTTTATTGAGGTCATTTTCACACTTTTTCAAGCCTTTGAAGTTTATTGGGCAGTGTACCTTGCCTCAAGATTCGTGCTAGTGACCTAGCACATTGAGTGCCCTTTTTAGGACTCAAGCATTGCTCCTAGAGCCTCGGTGTATGGACATTACAAATCTTCCCCTCTCAGAAAATTTTAACCTCGAAATTGCTCAGTTTAGTTCTGGATACCACATCGAGCTTCTATTTACTTCTTAGGTTTTTACATAATCCTTATGTTTTGGCAGTGTCTTATAACTTACTAGTTTAAAAGCAAATCACTGTGTCATAAATCCGTATGATTATGATCATCTAGCAGCATATTACCAGTTTTAAGCCATGGACAAATTTTACCGAAATTGTCATTCTGCTTCTTCCTTATATATGCCTATTGCTTTCTTAGCAAAATATTGTTCACTTTGTTCAGTCATGATAAAACATGCCATTTTGTTCACCTTATACATGCTCATATGAAGCCTTCTTGCATCTATCTTTTATTACGTATAGAACACAATAATTTAGAAAGAATCTGATACTCTAACTTTACTTGTTAGCAAATTGGATATTCAATCGTATATATATATACACTAGGATCACTTTGTCTTATATCTGCCACCAATAGTGTGGCTTCAAGCCTAAGTATTTCCTTACATTACTTGGATGCCTAGTATAAGAAGTTACTAATGTCTCTTTTACAATCACTATCTTGAGCCCTTTTTACCAAGTGTTTACAATCCATTATAATATTTTAGGTATTCATCACTGTTTAGGTGAATTTTTATAACCTTCCCCTCTAAAGGGTAAAATGGTAAATATATTTTTTCCATGATATTTTATTATATCAAATTTATTTATTCATTCTTTTTCCCTTTTGCTTAGTATTTACTTCCTTATTTATTTATGGTTTTATATTTGACTCCTGCCAAGTCCCCTTATAGCTAGGCTATCAATATGCCATGTGCAATCATGTGATTCATATGTTA
>CANXYI010736533.1:0-16453 GCA_948208565.1 Hura crepitans
AGTTTTGAGTTACATAGTATCCTTTAAAGGTAAATAAGATAAAGATATTAAGTTGTTCATGATATGAATAAATGGTAAAAAACAAATTTAATGAACCCTACGTAATGTAAAAATGTTCAAGTGAACATAAAAGATTAATCATGGTAATTTCCTTAATAATGATTATGATATGTTGAATAGAGGTGGATATCCCAATATGGAGCTTAAATGGTCATATAGATGTATATGTGAAAAATTGAATATGATATGGCCTTAATATGATGTTTATGATCATGATGGAATGATAATTATGTTAAATTTTTTCAATATGGTTAATTGTTGACAAATATGTAAGTAAAAGCCATTTTTAATTCATTTAATTTGGTGAAATTAAAAGAAATATATAGATTGCCTGTATACTAAACAACCTAGATGGATAGGTTGATCAGTCAACTAGGGATATGTTAACAACTGCCAAGGCATTACAATGCTTTTTCATGTTTTAGTTTACGGGTCAACTTTTTATCTAACCTAAAGACATATTTATGTTTAATCTATAGATCCACATTTGAAGATGAACTTCATGTTCATAAATGGCCATAATTGCCATCATGTTATGTTATGTTCGATCTTTAAATTTACATTCATAGATGAACTTCGGGTTCATAAATGGTCATAATTGCCATTATGTTATGTTAGTTGTGATTTTCAAATCTATGTTGGTAGATGGGCCTTTAAGTCTATAGAGGTCGTACTAGCCATCCACCACCATTATCTATAGGACATGTATTTTAATTTCATAAGCAAAGTAAAATGATATTACAAATTAAATTAAAATTATATTTTGTAAAGAATTATGATGAAATTCTCTTTTGTTGGATAAATGAATAAACTTATATGTGTGATAAGCATATTTATGTGTAATGGTGTGATATGTGATTTTTATGCTATTACATATCTAATGCACGGCTATGTAATATTTTAGGCATCATGAATTATACATTTTAGGTTTAATATTAATCTTTCATCGATTGGTAAAAGAAAAAAAATGGCATAATACATAATTTCAATCGATTTCACCACTAAGCAAAAAGCATAACACATCATTTTATTTGGGATGCTTAGGCTAAAAGAATAAGTAAGCTTAAGCCTTGAGATATCAAGATAAAAGTGAAGGCCATTATTTTGGTATCTTTTTTATGTATGTAATTAAAGTATGGAAATGTATAGACATAGAAAGGCGCTCTTAGTATAAATGTAAATAGTCTTGGGCCTAAACTATAATGTCTTGTAAATTAAACTTGTGTATGGTCTGTAAATCATATTTTAAACTATTTTGAAGTATTTAATGCATGGTTGATGTCTATTCCAAAGGTTAAGACTATGATGTTGAGAATGTTGATTTAGAGTGATTAGATGGATCACAAAGTTAGGTTTTGATTGAGAAAAATATATAAAAGTTTTTTTTTATTAATGTAGGTTACTAGAAAAAATTTTTGGATAGTACCTAGTATAGTCATTATCCTACTAAAATTTTAGCATGAGGATTCCCAAATTTGCTATGTAACTTGTTTTTCTAAAAGTTTTTGAAAATACACATTTTTGACATTCAAAGTGTACATGGTTAAATGTTTGTAAATAAGATTTATGGTAATGAGATCAGATAGCATTTTATGTGTTACACACCTTAGTCATGTTAGGCGGCTAGCTAACGATCGGACTAGGTATGGGGTGTCACATTTTAGTGGTATCAGATCTCCGATTAAGGCATTCCTATGCAATATAAGAATGCTATAGGGGTCAAGTCTATACATAACATAATTTGATTATATTGATGCTTAGCAATTTGTTCTTGTGCCTACAGTTATGATGAGTACGCCTCATAAAGAGGAAGAAGATCAAGCTTCCATATCCATTGGACAAAAATATGATAGCATTGCCCCAGTATCTAGGAGTGCTACTAGACAGGCATCATCAGCAACTCAAGGTCCACCAGCTTATGTATAAAAGATGGTGTATTTATTAAGACTGGCTACAACGATTGCTCCACCATCAACGCTATAGCAATATGAACTTATGTTAGCTCTCTAAAAGACTTAGCTAGAGAGAGTTAGAGGATAGGAGCTAAAGATTTTAAAGGAAAATGAGAATCTAATCTACAAATAGCTGAGTATTGGTTAGATTGTATCGAAAAGATAATAAAGCAGATGCGATGTACACTTGCAGAGAAAGTGATATGTGCTACTTATTTACTGCAAGAAGAGGCCTTTAAATTATGGGATAACTTAATAGAGTATAAGCTAGAAGATGAGCTAACATGGGATTTCTTCTTGGTTGAATTCTACAAAAAGTGCAAACCTGAGGATTACTTAGATGATAGGAGGTAATAGTTCATAGATCTCAGACAAGAGCAAAAGTCTATAGGAGAGTATGAGAAGAAATTCTCTATGCTTAGTCATTATAGGAAGGATACCATTGCCAAAAAAGAATATAATTGCAAGTGGTTTGAGAAAGGATTACATGTTGAGATAAAATCTTAAGTAGTCCCTATGAATATTAGAAATTTTAATCAATCATTATTAGTTTGCTAATCGACAGAGAAAATGCAGAAGAAGAAGTGAGAGTACTATCAGAAAAAGAGAAATTCTGGTCAAGGAGAACTTAGTTTTATAAAACAATCAAGTAAAAGATTTAGAGGTGGTTAGAATAGAGGCAAGACTAGATAGTAGTCATAAGTAATAAGCACACTGATTTCCATAGCTAGAGGTGGCTAGGCTTTTCAGTGTCCTACTTGTCATAGATGATACAATGAGGAGTGCTAAAAGAGTAAGTCAGTAGTATGTTTCAAGTATGGGTCACCTAATCACTTCCTATGTGATTGTCCTACCAAGGCAAATGTTAGTTAGAGGTTTATACACATGTTTGCCAGAGATCAAAGAGAAAATCAAGGTGATAGGAGAAATAAGTTAGAGAGAACTCAGATGGATAGAGTAAAGTGCAGAGTTGAGACAAGGTTTCTACCTGACAATATGTTATCAGGGCATGAGATGAGGTTGGTGAGCTACCATCGTAGCTGGTACATTCTATCTCTTCGACTCACCTGTATTAGCTTTGATTGATCTGGGGTTTATATACTCATATATTTGTACACCATGAGCATAAGATCGAGGGTTAGAGCTAAAACTTATAGACCTAGAAATCTTAGTTAGAAACCTTTTTAGTCAACATGTTAAAGTTAATAAGATTTACAATAAGTGTCCGTTGGCAATCCAAAAACACCAGTTTTTGGCTAATCTCATCAACTAGCCATTTGATGATTTTGATATGATATTAGGCATGGATTGGCTATCCAAGTATCAAGCTATTGTAGATTGCAAGTTAAAAAGGCTAACCCTTAAAAATGATGAAAGGGTTGAGATTATAGTTATGGGTGAGAGGACATATTTTCTATCTAATGTTAATAGTGATAATAAGATGCACGTTAAGAAAAGGGTGTTCAACTTTTCTATCTCATCTTTATGATACCTATAGTAGGAAGTTAGATGTTAGTAACATACCAGTAGTATCAAAGCTTATAGATGTTTTTCTAGGAGAGTTACTCGCTTTGCCTCCAGAATGGGAACTTGAGTTCATCATTAATGTTTTACCTAGCACTGCTCTAGTATATATAATCCTTTATTGAATGGCTCAAGCAGAGCTAAAGGAATTAAAGATCTAGCTTTAAGAATTGCTAGATAGAGGTTTTATTAGGCCTATTGTTCACCTTAGGGAGCACATGTATTGTATGTGAAGAAAAAGGATAGTACTCTTCGACTGCATGTTGATTACTGACAATCGAATAAAGTTACTATTAAGAATAAGTACCCATTACCATGCATTGATGATCTTTTTTATTAGCTTAAGGGGCTAGAGTGTTTTCTAAGATTGATTTAAGTTCAGGATATTATCAATTGAGGGTAAAGGAGTTTGATGTAGCAAATATAGCTTTCAGAATAAGATATGGCAATTATGAGTTTTTGGTAATGCCATTTAGGCTTACCAATGCTCCTACAACTTTTATGGATTTAATAAATAGAGTTTTTAGACTATATTTAGATCAGTTTATAGTTATCTTCATTGATTATATCTTGGTATATTCGAAGAATTAAGAGGAGTATGAACAACATATGAGGATTGTCATGCAGATTCTGAGAAAAGAGAAGCTTTATGCCAAACATAGCAAATGTGATTTTTGGCTAAGTAAGGTGTCTTTCCTTGGACATATTGTAATGCTCGTAATTCTCAGTTTTATGAATAATACCTTTAAGGAATGAATAGTGTTTTTTAAGGAGCTAGGACACTATGTGATAGCCAGAAAGGGGAATACTAGTCATGAAACTTTGACATGCTTCAAAATAATGAAAATGAAGTAATTAAAACTTTTAGTAGAACCAATAAATCATTTTAGGCCAAGAGCTAGTGAATAGTGACCTTAGTTGAGTTTATGCCGAGACAACTTCGAGATATGCCTGGATGGACCTGAAAATATCATAACCTCAAGCTCAAAAATAGCAATAAGTCTATTGGTGAAGGAATTTTACTATTCTAAGGTCATTTGATATTTATTTGGAAATTTAAATTACCTAAGTGAATAGTGACCCTAGCTCCTAAGGGAGTTCTGGCTTGAGATTTTATAGGGCTTTTAATGGGCATTATTGAGGTTTTTTGGTATTGAAATCATGATTTTTGGAGGTCTAAGGAAATTATTTTCAATTTTAAATGTTTAAAAGAAAATCAAATTAAAATAGGCCATTGGATCACCACATGGCACAATCCGAGTCATATGTGGGTTTAATATAAAAATGCCTTTACACATGTGAGGGGGACATATGTGCCAAAGCCCTTTTGTCCTCTTCCCTCTACCCTAGGCCAATGCCATTACCATACACACTCCTTCACCATTTTTTCTTCTTTTCTCTCTCTTCACACACCTAAATCTCATAAATTTTATATGGTTCTTTGCCTTTATAACCTCTTAAATTCTCTTTAAGTGACAAAATTGAGAAAAAAAGGCTAGAAAGTGAGATATGAGCAAGGGGTGAATAGTGATAAATTTGAGTGTAAGGCTTTTAATCTAACTTTTTATTTTTGTTTTAGGTACCTTTAAATGTTCTAAGGATAGCCATATGAGTAGATTTCAATTTAGAGTTGTCTAGAATTTTTAGTAATTTTTCTAAGCCCTAAATGTGCAAGTTTTAGGTAAAGGGAAATGAATTGGTTAGAAAGGCCATACCAAGAAGTAAAGTGGTAAGAAAGGGTAGTTTCACTCTTTAGGTATGTGAATTTAATGTAATTTATGTGTGTCCAAATGTGTGTTCATGCGACTGTGCATGGAAGTGTGAGTTGGTATGTATGCATGCATATTTGATGTGAAATGAATATATAGTTATGTTAGCATGATAATGAGAAGCTTATTAAAATGATTGGTATGAAAGAAAACCAAGGGCATGTGTGTGTTCTTGGTGTGGTTGATTGGTGTATGTTGGAAAGGTGAAGTGTGCTTATGTGTGTAATAAGAAATGACATGATAATCGAGCAACAAAGTAAGCATAAAATGTGTTTATAAAGAAAGATTTGGTAAAGAAAATAAAGGATGGTAAAAATATTTTCTATAGGTTAAAAGTGATAATGTCAATTAAGTGTATAATGTGCATGGAATTGATCATTTTTGTTAGAAAAGTATGGCATGATATAGGTGAACATACATGAATGTGTTAGATGTGAGAATACATGTAAATGTGATAATAATGATGACATAGAAATATGGAAATGATAATGATAAGTATGTAAAGGTATAAATGTGAATGGAATGGATGATCTCATGGTGATGACTTCAGAATGGAAACTATGCAATTGGCTAAATGAATAGTATTTCTAGTAAAGTGACCTATAATTAGGGAAATGTGTGTAAGTGCAAGTGTGCACATTAGTGTGAGAATTATGGTGACATTATGAACATCGATAAATTACCCATAACTGTATTAATAAATTAATAAAAGAGATTTGTCCCATATCAATTAGACACCCACTAGATGGGTTGATTGATGAATTAGGGAGTTAGTAGCTGCTAGGGGTTTTGGTCCTCCTAGGCCATTGCTTGTATGATTAAGATAGAAGGTGCAACTGCCAAGGTTTTGTTATTAACTACTCACCTGGGTATTAGGAGGTCCATATGGGCTAATCCCTGCTTACCCATTTTATCTATGGATTTGGTAGGTCCTATGAGGCTAATCCCTGCTATCCCCTACAATTTTTGGGAGGTCCACTAGGACTGATCCTTACCACTCTGATTTGGTAGGTTCTCATGACCTGATCCCTACTATTGGATGTATGTAAGTAGGTGCAGCTATCGAGGTATAAAATGTGGGCCACTGCATAGATTGGATCCTACTATCTAGTGTATATATGCATAGTCTTTCCAATATGGGCCTAAAATAGAATAATAGAATAAATGCTAATGGTAATGACTGGTGTGAATTTATGATATATCTGGCATGATTAAAACTAATATATGTAACTTGGCAAATTTAACAAGACAACAAGACACTGCATATGATATAATAAAACTGGTTAATATATGATAGAATTTCATGTAACTAGATCTACATATACACATGATTAACTTGTTGTGTGACTACTGCATAATTATGTGTCTGACATACATCTATTAGATTAAATTCACCACTGAATTTGTACTCAGGGTGTCGATGTTTTAATGCATAGGTTGTAGATAGTTGTTGTGGTCTAGCCTCGACGTGTGCAGTGTAGCTGGCCATCTTTTAGGGGTATATTTCTATCTTTTGCGAGCATGTATAGTGTTAGTCACTCATACATGCAAGGGTTAGGTCCAAAATGACACTATACATAAAAATATGACTTGAGATACTCTAACTAATAGATGATGAACTAAACTACTTGATGGTTATTTATACTTATACTATGCATGGATGCATATATTATTGCATATTTACTTGATGATGGGTTTGAGACCCTGTGTAATGTGATTGTGTGCTATAAATGACTGAATTATTTGGGGACTAGATAGGTCTAAGAGTTGATGAGAATGATGATAATGAATATAAAAGTGCCTTTTTGCTGGTTTAAAATTTTGATTTTTCACCCGAGTAACTGTTATGCTGTGTAAATTTCTATGAGAGGTATTTCTATCTTATAAACTAGTTGTAATAGTCCCTTGTAGACATTAGAAATAATGCTAAATGACCACCAGGGTAGACAAGACTGCACATGATAAATGAATAGCCCCTAGGGTAGTATCAAGATTGGTGACCTATGAGAAGTAGCATCTCTGGTCAGGTTCCTTTGGGAATTAGGCAGACAATGTTACATTTGGTGGTGTCAAAGTAGGTTTAGGCATTTCTTAGCCTATTATGCATGAGTGCCATAGGTTTAGGTTTTTATACCACTTAAAGCTACACTATTTGAGGTTGATTGTTTATTCTCTTTTGGTTACCCACAATAAGTGAAATGACCCTACTAGAATAAGGGGAAGAGGTGGCATGGCATGCTCCCATAACTATATATGGATTAAAAGTGTGTGCAATCACACTAGTGCCAGTGATGGAGCACATAAGCCATATGTTTCACTAGCACTTCTACTATAGATTGTAAAATTGTTGAGACATACCTCTATTACTCCTCCACCACTATCTCCACTAGCTCTAGCACCACCTTTACCACCCTCAGCTTCTTAGCTGAAGACTTATCTAGAAAGAGTAAAGAAGATGGGAGCTCTAGTTTTTTTGGGTTCAATGTAGGATGATGCTACAAAGGCTGAGTATTGGTTAGAATGGACTACTAGAATATTAGAGCAGCTTGAGTACACCTTTGAGGAGAGCCTAAAATATGCCACCTCACTCCTCTAAGAAGAGGCCTTCCTTTGGTGGGATACTACTTAAAGAAGAAAACCTACAATTGATTTGACTTAGAAGTTTTTTCTTTAGGAATTTTGGAAGAGATATATACTTGAGTCTTAAAAGGACAAAAAAAGGTAAAAATTTTTGGATTTTAAAAAGGGAAAGAGATTAGTGTCAAAATGTGAAAAAGATTTTTCTAGATTGATCAGATATGTGGAGGAGTTCATAACTATAGAGGAAGAGAGATGTAAGAGGTTTGAAAGGGCTTCAATGTAGAGTTGCAGTTGTAGATTTCCACTACATAAATTTGAAAGTTTTCTCTACTAGAATTAGCAGCATATGGTATGGAGGAGATTGTTAAGGATAAGAGAAACTTTTTATAAAAGAAAAGACCATTTATAGCTGGTCAGACTAGTTTAGCACCTTAGGTAGGCAAGAAGCAGAAGGAGTCTTAGGCTACATAACAATCCCAGAGGCAGGGACAAGTATAGTGGATAGGTTAGGCTTCTCAATCTAGGCCTCGACATCTATAGCAAGTATCTAGTGTCTATAGTGAGGAGTGTGCCACCTGTACATGGGCCATGTAGGATAAAGCATTAAGGATCATGTTGGCAGACTAAATGAGGATAATGTTTTATGTGAAGAGCTAGAAATCATTATTAGAGGGATTGCCTAAAGAAGTAAGCTGGTGCCACATAGTTATAGGCTTCCTCCCCAATACCCAGTAAAGGTTAGAAAGGGTGCAAGAATTATAAGCTAAGCCCCAGCCAGTGGACTAGATATGACATATGAGATCTAGCTCGTTAGTATGTCATTCGAGCCTATGAAGAGGCGAAGGCACTATATGTGATTGATGGTACATTTTCTTTATTTGATATAACTCTCTTATCTTTGATAGATTTAGGATCCACACACTCTTACATTTGTATTGCATAAGCATAAGATAGAGGATTAGAGTCTAAACCTATAAATATTGATGTTCTAGTGAACAAACTAATTAGGCAGAGTGTGACGGTGAACCAAGTATGCAAACACTATCCTTTAATGATTAAAGATTAAGTGCTTTCAACTAATCTTATTAAACTTCCCTTTAATGAGTTTGATGTTATCCTAGGTATGGATTGGTTGTTTAAACATAAGGCAATAGTTGATTATGAGTAGAGAAGGCTTACTCTTAAGATAACTAATGGTCATATGGTGACAGTAATCAAGGAGAGGAATGCTTTGCCTAATATCATTTTAGTTGTGATAGCTAGGCAACATATCCGGAAGGGATATGAGGTTTACCTAGCTTATGTAATTGACATTAGTAATACATTATCAAACCTTAATCAAATACCTATGGTGTCTAAATTTCTTGATGTGTTTCTTGATTAGCTACCAGGCTTACCACCACAGAGAGAGCAGGATTTTGAGATTGAGGTGCATTTGGGTACCACTCTTATATTTATTACCCCATACCGAATGGCACTTATAGAATTGGGAGAGATAAAGGTTTAGTTATAGGAACTATTAGATAAAAGCTTTATTAGGCCACATCAACTTAGGGAGCACCCGTGTTGTTTGTAAAGAAGAAAGATGGGTCGCTTTGATTGTGTATTTACGACAAGTAATTGAATAAGGTGATAGTTAAGAATAAATATCCATTGCCATGAATTGATGACCTTTTTGACCACCTTAGGGGTGCTAGTGTGTTTTCCAAGATATATTTGAGATCTGGATATCATCAGTTGCAGATTAAGGAAGCTAACATTTAAAAAATAGCCTTTCATACCAGATACATGCACTATAAGTTCCTAGTAATTCCATTTGGATTCACAAATGCCCTAACTGCTTTCATGGACCTAATGAATAGGATATTTAAACCTTACCTGGACTAGTTTGTTGTGGTTTTCATTGATGACAATTTGGTATACTCTAGAAGTTAAAAGGAACATGAATACTACTTAAGAATAGTATTATAGACCCTAAAAGAGAACCAGCTATATTCTAAGTTAAGCAAGTGCAAGTTTTGTCTAAATGAGGTAGCCTTTCTTGGCCATATAACCTCAGTAGAAGCCATTAGAGTTTATCTAAGCAAAGTTAAAGCTATGTTAGAATGGAATCCTCCTAGAAATATAACTAAGATTCAGAGTTTCCTAGGATTGGTTGGCTAAGACAAAAGATTTGTGAAGGGCTTCTCAATGATTATAGCTCCATTAATTAGATTACTAAGGAAGGATGTGAAATTTGTATGGGATAATAAATGCCAAGCAAGCTTTGATAGGTTAAAAGTGATGTTCACTAAAGCCCTTATTCTTACTCAACCTGAATAGGGGAAAGACTTTATGATTTTATAGTGATGCATCCAATAACGAACTTGGATATGTATTGATGCAAGAAGGTAAGATGATTGCTTATGCTTTAAGCCAATTGAAGCCACATAAGAGGAATTACCCCACACATGACCTAGTGTTAGCTACAATTGTATTAGCAAACAAAGTGTGGAGGCACCATTTATATGGTGAAAGGTGTTATATGTACACTAATCACAAGAGCTTAAAGTACCTTTCAACATAGAAAGAGTTGAATTTGAGACAATGACATTGGATGGAGTTGATAAAAGATTATGGCTACCTAATTAATTACCACCTAGGAAAAGCTAATATAGTGGTAGATGCTTTAAGTTGGAAGTTCATAGCTATTATGAGAGTTATGATTTTTCGGATGTAGTATATTGAAGGTGATGCAGTCCTAGTAGAATTATAGGTGAAAACTAATTTTAAACAACATGTGAAAGAAGCACATATATGAGATGTATAGCTGGTGTATATGACAAGTAAAGTCAAAGAGGGGAAGACCATTGACTTTGAGCTTAAGGAAGATGGCTATCTCTACTGCCATGACAAATTATGTGTACTTGATGTCGATGAATTAAGGACACAAATTTTGAGGGAAGCACATAAAGCTCTGTATTCCATGTATCTAGGAGGTACAAAGATGTACCTTAAATTGAAGCTTTATTATTAGTGGCTAGGAATTAAATGAGATATGGCAGAATATGTAGCTCAATTTTTCATATGTCAATAAGTGAAAGTTGAGCATCAAGTTCCTTCTAGATTGTTGTATCATATGGCAATTCTAGAGTTGAAGTGGGAAAAGTTATTATGGATTTTTCGATGGGTTTACCAATGACCAGAAGTAATTGTGATGCAGTGTGAGTGATTGTAGGTAGGTTGACTAAGATTGCCCGCTTTATTTCAATTAGAATTAATTATTCTTTTGATAAATTGGCATAATTGTACATCGATGAGATTGTAACAATACATGGAGTACCAAATTGCTATTACCTATGATCGAGGTCCATATTTTACTTCGAAATTTTGGAAGAAGTTACAAGAAGCCTTAGGTACTTGCTTGACATTTGGCACTACTTTCATCCATAGATAGATGGACAGTTAAAATAAGTAATATAAATACTGGAAGATATGTTATGTAATTGTGTCATTGAATTCAAAGGAAGCTAGGATTAGTTTCTTTCCATAATAGAATTTGCCTATAACAACAACTAATAGACTAGCTTAAGCATGGCTACCTATTAAACACTATATGGTAAAAGGTGTAGAACTCCTATCTATTGGAGTGAAATAGATAAAAGTAAGCTTATGGGACCTAATTTGGTCAAAAATGCTGAGGAAAAGGCTAGTATCATAAGAGATAGGCTAAATACTGCCATAGATTGATAGAAATCATATGCTAACCTAAAAAGGAAAGACATTGAGTATAGAGTTGGTGAGAAAGTGTCACCATAAAAGAAGATACTCAGATTTAGTAAAAGAAAAGAAAATTGAGCCCCAGATTCATTGGTCTATATGAGAATGTAGAATGTAAGGTACTAGTGACATATCGATTACCTTTGCAACCTAAGTTACATTAGATTCATGATGTGTTCCACATCTCGATGATTAGATGGTATCGATCAGATCTGTCGCACCCTTATTGGCTTTTCGAAGAATTTTGATAAATTATGCACCTCCCACTTAGTCACCTATCCTCAAATTCCCCTGGGAGACTATTATTTATACATAACTTAATTCTGTAATCTACCTTTAAGGTACATTTATGTAGAGTAAGATGTATATGTGAGGTCTATTACCGATTTATTTCATTTATTATAAAAATTTTAAGAGCACAACAGCTGTTCGGGTGATATCCTAAAAATTTTCCACCTATATAAGATAGTTTCAATGATCATATATCCTAATCTATCAATCTTGGACCTTCTTGGTCGACCAAATATTACAAAAAAATAGGCCTCAAGCCCCCATATTCAACTCAAAATAAAATTTCAATCACCTAATCACACAAGTAATTATTCATCTCCCAAAGGCTATTTCTACAAATTTCAATTTACTTAGATTACAAAGCCATATTAGCTTTTTAGCATGCTGGACACATAACCTATAGCTATTAAATGAGTGCCACTATGTACCTCTAAATACATAAAATGCAAGTCTTTATTCCCTCAGCTACTACACTGCACGTAGCTTGAGGCTTATCTATTACCCTTACTTACTTGTGCACCAAAACATTAGTACACTAAGTATAAAACTCAGTGGTGAATTTAATTAATGAAAAATGTGTCTCATACATTTTGTGCATTATAATTTAACCCATATGAATATATACTTTACAAAGATCGTGCATTTTATAGTTAATTAAAAAAAATACAGCATTCATTTGAAATTAACTATGGTATTCTTAGTTACTCAGATAATATAAATATACCTTTCCTTCAGTCTATGCTTTTCTTTTTTCTTTCAAGTCATTTTGTTAAAACCCATTTATAAACTCAACTCGTTGAATGTACTTGCATTGTAACTCATGCATGTTATCACCTATTGACCATGCAACATTTGCTAGAAAATTTAATAGGTCTCTTATTCTTCAATCACATAATTTTGTTATGATTAATGCGTTAATTCCATTGATTCATTCATACTAATATTCAAGTGATTAATTGTCCTTAAGGACAATATTTAAATTATTTCATAGGCCCGACTACATTTACTACACCTAATACACTAGATCAATGAGGGAAATAAAATTGTTCAGTGGTCCACACTTTGGACCCTAACTGCTGCACCGACCTAATCAAAATCATAGCACCGAAGGTGCAAATAACTTGATATGGTATGTCTAACAGACTAGTACAATGGCCCTACAGGACCACAATCTAGTTTACCTAGCATACTAATGCAGTGGACCGCTAGGACCTACACCAATACACTAGCATAATTAAGTAAATTGCATCAAGTGTTCCAAAACACATAATTGTCTACCTAATAGACTAGTACAATGGCCTTAAAATGGACCTTTACCATTTTACCAGCCCTGTCTAAAAAACACACAGTGTAGCAGCTACTAAATCCCTAAGTTAACTAGTGAACCCATCTAGTATATGTATAACTAATGGGCCATGTGGCTCAATTTATGATAATTTCTTCACAAATTAACTTCTTATAATATTTAGGAGTGAAAAATAGTCAATTACTAATTTTATTTCATAGTTCATTTTTAACCCGGTCTAGTATGGCCAAAATTAGGCTACACCGGGTAAAATTCAAAAATATATTTTAAGTTCTGTAATTGCTAGTATTTAAGGTATATTATGCCTTATTTGATTTCTTAATTATTTCTTATGTAATGGTTATTTACTTTCTAGTAACATTTTTATTCCGATAATGGTCAAACTGGACAGTTATAGGTCATTTCATCAAAGTTTCAATAGCCAATTCTTAATCCATTTCTTAACATTTTTAGTGCAATTTTCATCGTTATTTTCACAAGATTCATAAGCCCTAAGCCATAAAGTCACTAGGCCATTTACAAGGCCAAACATATGCATAATTCCCATTACATTTAATCACAAGTCATAGCCTTTAAGGCACATTTCTAGGTCCAATACCAAATCTCATTATATACTTATGTAAGGTAGTCTTTTAAGCCACTTTAGTCATGTTCTTATCCAAGTACTAACTAATTATCAAGGTCCATTATTATACATCAATATGTGAACCATGTGATTCCATGTTCATGTTTAAATAATACCTATTCATTTAGGCCATTTTATACCAATTAACTCAAACATTAAGGCTCATGTCACTTGTGTATAACTTACTCAAGGATACCTCATATTTAAGTCAACATAGCCCCTAGGTAGGGCTAGATTTTTGCATGCAACATTCATTTGTTAAATTTTAATAATGAATTAAAACTCTAATTCATAATCTAAATGCATTCATACACACACACACACTTATACTTTCATGCTAATGTATCTCACACATTTATCCCTATTTTGTCATAAGTTTATGTGCACCATTTTATGTTTAACATATCATGTCATTTTAGTTTCACAGCAAAGTCACTTAGTTACTTTAATGAAATCTATCTACTATTATTTTAATTACTTAACTCTCATATCTAAAAATTAAATTCATTGTGTATATCATATAAATGCTCCCATGCAAGGGCTCTTTGCCTAATTACATTCATCAACCCCAAGTGAACATTTTCCCTATTTTTCTCAAGACATTTCCATTACATTTTATCATCTCTTTTTTAAGACCATTATTTTCTTTTGTATTATCTATTACCATGCCATTTTATTCCTAAATGTATTTCATTTCATCACCTTCATAATACATGATTAAAACTCTTTTATGATATACCATTTTCATGCATAGATGATTTCATCCATGTCATGGCGATACTTTAGTAGCTTTTAATCACTCTTTTCACCCATAGATACTACTCCACATTATATTTTTATGAATATTTTTATATGCTAAGTTTCCCAACTAATTATCTTGGTAACAATAAATATATGTTTGCATTTTGGCCATATTAATTTACTAACCTTTTACATATATTGTCACTAATTTACCTTATACATATATCACAATTTTATGAATTTAATTAGGACACACATATTTTATTGCATTACGCCATTCCTCTATGCCTTGGTTATACATGGCCTCCTTCACAAAGTAGTTTCAGTCTATGATTATTTAAACCCTTATATGTTTACTGTGCTATAATACACTTACTCCACCCATTCTATGCATTACTCTGTTGATTACTTGTATGACTATTCTCTATATTACATATCACACATCGCACATACCCTAACCACACATTCATTGTCTCATTATGAAGGAAGTTAGTATTAACCCAATAAAATCCACACCAGCCCCCTTCACGCTACCTTAAACATAATAATCCCTATTCATATACTTGGTCTCTCAACACAACACCTACACATTCACAATAAAGTAATGTTCAATCCTACTACCCTTCCTACCCACAAATACACACATCTAACATACTAAATTCACATTGCCTCTTTCTAAATTCAAATAAGAATTTCGGGCCACTAGCTACATACTCATAATTGCTATTGTAATTTATTAATTCACTCTACAATTACTTAATTCTAACACTAAAGAGAGCCAAAACCAACTAGAAGTTGATAATTTCACACATATGCACACATCATAGTAGCACATCTAAGCTCACCTTAAGAACATACAATTTAGCTAGAAATTCCATGCCACTCAATTACAACATTTTCCATTGAAGAAGAAGAAGAAGAGGACATGTGATTAATTATTTAAATTCATATACCTTTTCCTTTTCTATTAAAATTCCAACAATCTTTAAGCTTTGGGCAACTCTCACTTTCCTTGCTTCTAACAGTAGCTTATTCCTCCCCCCATACTTTCAACAAGGAAGCCTTCTTCATGTTCATATGGCCCTCAAGCAAAATTCTAGAGATAGGCAAATTCTTAGGATAGAATTCCATAAATCTTAATGCAAGAAAAGAAGAAAAATAAACACTTGCTCTTGAAACATTTCTACTACCTCATGTTGGTGCTTCCACTTCTAATCTCTAAGAATTTTCTTTATTCTTCACTATAGTCTATCCTCTAAAATGCAAAGATCCCTTCCCACACCTTTTGAGGTGCCTTTAGTGATAATGTGAAGGTGAGCAAATGGCTAGAATAGCAAAAAATAAAGGCAAATGGCTGACAAACATGAATAGCCTCATTAAGAAATAAAATGGAAAAATGAAATGGGTGGAGGAGGAAATTAATGGCCAGGTGTACACCAAGATAGCCATAGTTTTTCCACCTATTAAGTGAGTGTCAGGATGCCTCTGGTCATGAGACACAGCCCCTAAGCATCCTGAAAGTCAATATCTCTGTAATAGGGGCTACTAACTTTAGGGAATTTTTAAAAATCAAACAGTCATTAAAAAATTATGCCATTTGTTCCTAAAATCCTCATTTAGTCCAAATTAGATGGTCATAAAATTTTGCATCAAAAATCCACTGGGTAGTAGGCGAATAAAATTTTTGGCATTTTGCGGCCCTTCGGTTTGGGATAAAACTTCTAAAATTTTTATACGGCCCTTCAGACCTCTAAAAATCATCTTTTTTATTTCTAAAATCTTCATTTTCCTTTAATTATAGGCATATTGAGTTTTGTGGACTAATTCCTTCGAGAATTATGCTACC
>CANXYI010736702.1:0-10846 GCA_948208565.1 Hura crepitans
AATGATTGTATTTGGTCATCGTGTGACAAATTCTATCAATAAAAGTTATAAATCATTAAATGCAATAAAAAATTTCTTTAACCAGAATAACAATAGTATTAAAAGATTCGCAAAAATTACAATAGATACAACAAATTTTGAAACTTCAAATAAGATATAATATCAGTTAATTTAACACATTACTAAGATAATATTCTTCCAATAAAATTTTTAAAAAAATTAATACAACTAATATGGATCTTATACTGTAGTTTATTAAAATAATCTTACACTAAAAGCTTACTCTACCTTGAAAAATTCTTATATTTCATTTTTAAATTATTTCTTCTTTTATGATAGCAGGATTAAGCCAAAATTGTAGAATTAGTTTATACAAAGTAAAATTATGATAGCGTTTAAGCCAGCCTGTTTGGCCAAACCATGAGTTGGGCCCAAAGGCACAAAGTAATATCCGAGGAACAAGTGTGATACCATGAAGATGCCACGTGTCATGACATATACTCTTTTTTTTTTGTCTATATATGAATTAAATGTGTATTGTTAAAGGATTTCTTCATTAACACTCTCAGAGACTAATGTCTTTTAATTTACTCTTTTTAGCAATTGTAGCAAATAGGAGTAGTCTTAATATAATTACGCAACATCTTGCCTTAATCCAAATTTGCCTATGCAGTTGTGCTTCGTTTGCAAAACTTGGTTAGGTTTTATTTTGTTTTGATATCTTGTGTATTAGGCCAAACTAGTGACTCATTCACCCCTATCACAAGGTCTAAAATGGTTAACCCAAGTTATTGCTAGTAGTTAAGTCATAAGCTTATAAACCTCCATTCTCTAACATTTTTATCCAATGTGGGATTTGACAGCACTTTTTATATCGAGATATATGTGTTTTATAGATGTGGGATTTGCCTAAGGTGTTACAATATACCCTCATACGGGATTCAGCATCCTCACTGAGGTTTGCCCCACCATCATTTAAAGTTGCACACAGAGTGGCTTTAATACCAATTATAATAGCCCATACCTAATTGTCCTGAATAACTTGCAAATGGCCAAACCAAACAATCTAAAATAGTTAACCCAAGTTATTACTAGTAGTTGAGTCATATGCCTATAAACCTCCCTTCTCCAGTATTTTTATCCGATGTGGGATTTGAGAGCACTTTCTATAACTAAGATCTCTTCCATATTTTACTGATATGGGATTTCTCTCCCATGTTTTGCTGATATGGAATTTTCTTAGGGTGTTACACATCTTTTTGGTGACTCTACCAGGAACTTTTTTGTATGACCTATAATACCAAACATCAAGAAAGACTTCAAATGGCTAACACTTCAAAGAATGATGGTAAGAAAACTATTGAAAGATAGAGGATCGAACCGTCATTAAAAGCTGGACCGATTTTATCCTTCGGTTAACTAGTTGACAAGAGTTATGCTTAAGGATAAGTACCCCCAAACCCCTAGTCCTGAATCCAGCTAATTATGAATTTATTGCCATAGTATTGTAGCAGAAAATTATGCTACTTTTAGAAGATAATCTAGCACATGGAGACAATCCTTTGATCGATCAATGAAAGGGCCGAATTAACTTTCTAGAGAGTACATCAGTCTCTTTAATAAATGAATTAAGGGATTGCCTAGCTCACGATGCTCTTACAAGGACAACACCTTGCTCTAGCTCCCATTCACCTAAAAGAGATGCCTTGACTAGTAAAAGAGCCATTGTATTATAGGGGACTAAACTTGTTAAGATGGTTATATTAGGGTCTGCAGGGATACAATCAAGGTCAGCAAGGTTACAATTAAGGACAACCTAGGAATGCACCCCCACTTGGCTAGGGATTTGATCCGATACTAGTCAGTGCCAAACAACCATATGTAGTCCCTCAGGTAAGACATTAAGCATTTGCTTATTATCTTGTAAATAATATGAATGAAATGGAGAGATTGAATTTTTTACAGCTCAAGCTATGATACCTTTTTATTTTCTCGAGTCATGCACAAAAAAAATTTAAATCTTTTTAGAAAACCTACCAATGATAACGGCTTTGAAAGATGCAAAATATGTTATTAATTGATAAGCTAGCATCAATTAGAACATTTACTATTAATAACCTTGATTGAATTCCTTTTTCCTTTTGCTCTTCTCATTGGGTTGTTAAAAACCACAGTGATCCACTCTGAGAACACCTCCAAGGTAATTCGTACAAGAAGTAGAAGGAGAAGGACAACATGAATTATTAGATGCTAGTAAACAATTTGCATGGATGGAAGCAAAATAAGAGAATTCATGTAGTGTAGGTGGCTATTTTATGTGTGTAAGAAAAAAAAAGCTTATGCGTGTGGTGGTTGATGCATAAAGGGTCTATTTATTATGATAATAACCTTATTTGTTAAAATCTAGCCTAAATTAGCCCTCTTGAAGCCCATGAAAAGGGCTTTTATAAGCCCTATGCGAATAAACTGGGAGGAGGGCCCATGCGTATTTTGTATATAGCCTGCATGGGTTAATCTTAAGTGGCTCAACAAGGCCCCATATTTGATCAACATATGGTTTGATTCAAGGCCCTTTTAGACCTTTAAAAGTCTATAAAAATCAAACCAAAGAATTGCCACTAATTGAGCTTAACAAGGCCTAATTTCCATAAACCCTAATTTTTGGATTACTACACTACAATTGGGCTCTAAGCCCAATTGTTTGTTCTTTCTTTTTGGTCCATCTTCTAATGATATCTCATATCATTGGACCATTCAAACTATTTGAATCTCTTCACACTTCTTTATATGTGTGACCTTATAGGTTTCTGAGGTAACTTGGTGGTACACAGTGAATTAAAGTCCTAGTTTAACTAGGACTCTAGAGACTCAATCTTATTGAATCAATATTAATTCTCCAATTGATATATCACTTATGCAGAAGTAAAGAGAGGCATCTAGCCATGTATCATGACCACCTAAGTGTTAAAAATTCAAGTGATTTGACTCAGCCCTTCTATTTATAATTACAGTGTAATAAACTCCTTTCTCTATCTTTTTATCTTATCTAGGTTTGAGTATAGACTTGTGTCAACTCAATGCTCAACTAAGCATGTCTAATTAAGCCCTAGGCATGTTAGTCCTAATAGTTTCATCTTTATTTCAAAAATGCCCTTTGTGAATCCCATTCACACTTGGCATTTTACTTTGGCCAAAGGTTCTTGAATAAAGATTACTCATCAGAATAATGAGATAAACTCCCCACTGTAATCTAAGGTGGTGAATCCTTTATTGATCTCTACCCTAGGTTTAAGTATTTCATGACATATCCAAGCAACTCTCTATGTATACTTCTTGTTTGAAGTAAAAGCTTTGGAGTCAAAGTATATCACTCCATACTTAAGATAGTTAGTGATCTCAAGTCTAAGTATACTTGCACCACTGATATGAAGAGATACTTTTATTGACATAGATTAAGTATCTATGTGAAGAACTCATGGTAGGTTTTCGATGAACTTGTTTTCCAAGAAAGCATCCACATGTTAACACCAAGCATCTCTATGCTTACAACTTATGAGAACTACTGCTCGATCCAATCAAGAAGTATAACATGTAGGATGAGTCTCTATTGAGCCTAAATGATTTTTGATGAGGTTTGTATTTCATCTAGGAGGGAAGATTTGGAGGTTGAGCATAGAGATGGTTCAAGTAATTGAAGAAGGGGAGAGAGGCCTTAGGAATGAGTGAAAGACTTAAAGGGCAGAGTTAGTTCTAACAAAATAGTACCTGATGGATATGGTTAAAGTCATAAAAGAAAAGAGAAGTTATTGCACAAGCTAAAAAAGTTTGGGTGCTGAAATAGTTTAAACAGTTGTACATCAATCCAATCACTTTGCTTAAATCATACAGGGCTAAAGATGGACAAAATTGTACTTTAAATGGTGATATCATTGACCCTAAAGGAGGTGATTTATTTTTCATTTTGGATAAGCCTTTTGAGTCTATGACAAAATATATTTTACCTTTGTATACAGGGGTTAAACTCAATGGAACCCCTTGTGGACACATATTGATTGATAATAGGGCAAGTTCAAATATTTTGCTTACTAAAATGTTAAAATGGTTAGGGATATCTTTGAGTAAAATGAAATGATTAAATATGATAATGACCTATTTTGCTAGTGGTGAAAATGATACTAATGAATTTATAGTGCTGAATGTTAAGATTGGTTAGGTTGCAAAGGAAGTGGGATTCTATGTGGTAAATGTAAGAAATAGCTATAAAGCTTTGCTTGGTCAAGATTAGATCCATTTAAATTGATGTATCCCTTAATCTTTGCATCAGAAAATAATGTTATGGTGAGATGGTAGGACGATTGAGATTGTTCGTACAGACCTTAACCCATTTGGTGATGATGTTTGTTATGTCGAGACCGAACTATATTTACCATTAGCTACAGTTACATAAGTATCACTAGGAGAAGATGGGGTTTATAGGAGGAGTGGATCAAAAGTGCCAAAGAATGTTATGAATAGTGAATTTTTAGGGCCGACTGTTATAATCGAGCCTTTTAAGACTTACACTGGTAATGATGTAGGGAGTTCAAACCAAAATCAATTATTTGATCTAGAATCACAATTCAGCTATGGCCAAATATATTGATGGGGAGCCAAAAGATTTTGACTTTAAGATAAAGTTAGGATATGGCTTTAGTTA
The DNA here is from genome assembly GCA_948208565.1 of Hura crepitans. Classification (NCBI taxonomy): domain Eukaryota; kingdom Viridiplantae; phylum Streptophyta; class Magnoliopsida; order Malpighiales; family Euphorbiaceae; genus Hura; species Hura crepitans. The sequence continues at coordinate 4,697 of CANXYI010736702.1, forward strand.
TTAAGACTCATTAAATGAGATAAATATTAGTATGGTCAAATTGTCTCGACCTTTATTTATCAGTAGCAAACTCAATCATGCATTCAAGGCTCAATTGATCAATATTTTGCATGAATATAAAGATTGCTTTGCATGGGATTATTCAAAAGTGCGAAGGCTTAATCAAACTCTTGTTGAACACAAGATCCCTATAAATTTGGGTTTAAGGCCTGTAAACAACCAATACGTAAAATGTCAAGGGAAATTGAATAGCTAATGGTCGAAAATGTGACACCCTTTTACCTATTCCGATCTTTAGACCTAAACAAAGAGCAATACACATGTCGATATTTGAACTATCCTTTTGAAAACCCGTATAAAGTAAAATCTCTTTTTTGAAAACATTTGATCATGTGTAAACCTTTAAAATTAACATAATGAAAACCTTTTTAGAGTTTTTAAAACAATTGGAGAATCATCGTATCAAAAATTCGACAACATAATAACTTTATCGAAACACTATCCCTAAAATGAATAGTAACTTACAGGTTAAAAACACTCTTATAATCTCATTCAACATTTTTTCAACACAATTGGATCCTTTTGATCCTTCCAAAAATCTCAACACAACATTCTCAACAAACATACATTTCAAAAGCATAAGCATAATAAAATCTAATATAGTAGTTTAGATATACATTACAAAAGTAAATATATACTGTTAAAAGTTACAAAACACTTTAAACTAGTATAGGCCCAATACCCTTTGTACAATATATGAGTGTACTACTATCATAACATCCTATAATTTAAGCAAAAGAAATCAAAATACCAAAAGAAATGCTGTATCTTGATCTACATAGCTACTGAGGCTTTCAGCTTTTATTTGCACCTTTAACCTATGTATCACAAAAATAATGATACGCTAAGCATAAAACTTAATGGAATATTCAATATAGCATATGTACGCAATACATACAAGAATACATTAATCAATACCGGCATACTTTAATCATATTATGACTATGTTAATCATCCCATGTAATTTGTTACCTCAAAAGTATACAAGCATATCGCTAATCATTTAATGTATTGTTCATGTTATGTGATCAATATTCAATTGTCATCATTATATCATGCATTCCTACATGCTGTAACATGTTCATGCATATTATAATCTTATTTTGAATCATATTATCATAACCATAATTACATTATATTATAATTATCCATTTTGCCTATATATAAAAGACATATACTTGAAATTGGATATTGAGAATCAGTGGCCACAAAGGTCTTAAACAGTGATATGTAGGTCTCAATATGATGACCACAAATGTCTCAACTCAAATCATAGCCCGAAGGCAAATACGGTGGCCCACAGGCCTTAATACGGTGACCTGAAGGTCTCAAAAAGTATTAAAGTGCTCTAGCAGCTGCTAATCTCTCTAATTGACCAGTGAACCTATCCAAGCTAGGTTGTCTACATATATGGTCCATCACCATTTTAAATTTGGTTTCAAATTTTTAAAGTAGCTTAAGTAGATTTTATTAGTTATTTGGCCAACATATGACCTTAAGGGAAAATTAGGTTCTTTAATTACTTAATTCTATTTAAATTATCATACATGCCTTATCAACATATTGATCTTTACATCTTTTATATTTCACATTTCATACTTTATAGCCATCATTATGAGTTATATACATATATCTTTGCATCAAATTCCATATTTATCATGCCAATTCAAAGTGGTTCATAATCCACTATATCCACTCACAATATATGATTAGGCCATTTGGCCCTAAAGAGCCATTAAACATAATTATTTAAATTATGGTTAAAGTCACATAAAGCACATTCCTTCATATTGAATATCTCATATCATAAGCATACCACTTAACTTGGCATGCAACAATGGCCTATTTAACATGTCATCATATACATGTCAAAATCATCATATCATTATCTCTTTAAATTAAATTTATGCATACTTGTTATTTCTCATACATGACATTTTCATAAAAAATCATATTCCATCATTTAGGCAACTTACAACTATCCTTTAAGTCTTAAAGGTTCTGGCCAATATGACAATCTTAAGTATTATGTTCATTTATGCTTTTAGAATTCACAATACTAAATTATAGTATTATCTCATTTTTGTCCACAAAAAAATGCTTGTTCAAACATGCCTTAACTTATAAAAACATCATAATGACCCTAAAATACCGTACGACCAAACTCAACCATTTTACATACATTATGCAATTTGTGTCTTTATCCTTTAATTTAGTATATTCCATACATTATTATACTAATGTCATCATCATATCAAGCCAACATTCACCTTAGGCATTTCGGCCACTACATGCATAACACATTCCCATCTCATTTTCATCATTCCTAAGCATTACCAAGCATACATAATACTTTAATATTACATCTAACATACTTTACAGGCCATTAATTACCATAAATCATTAATTATATGAATACAACACATATTTTAATGTAGGAATTTACACATACACAATGTTACATTGAATACACTTACTTTAGAGCTTAATCACACCCAAAAAGTTTCTTTAAACCTTATCTTTCCCTTTAGATTTGCTTGTCCCTTCTTTCTTTACATAACATAAACCAAAAACTTAATAAAAAATCAATATAAAATCTAACGCACATCTAAAACTCATTCTATCCTTTGATATACATTATATAACTCCCAAGGGACCTTAGAAAAAAAAAGAGATCAAAGAAATAAACTCTCCTTTAAAAAAGTTTCATTATTCACCATAACCCTTACCTTTAAAAATCTTTAAAACTAAGCCATGATTTTTACATCTCTCACCATACTAGTGATTAAGAAGAATAGAAACTTAGAATCTATATGGATTTTAGAAATTTAAATGTAACTAAGCCTAAAGATATATCTTATGCTTGTTACTAACATGCTAATTGATTCAATCGCATGTAATTTAATCCTCAATTTTTTGGATAAGCATTTTGGCTATAATCAGATAGTCATCCATGAACCAGATGTTCATAAAACAACATTTTGATGTCCCAGGCTGATTAGAACATATGATTCAATAGTTATGCCATTCAATCTTAAGAATGATGGTGCCACATATCAAAGATCTATTAATGCTATTTTCCATGAACAAATTATTCAAACTATAGAGGTTTACTTTAATGATGTCATGATAAAGTCACAGGCAGATGATGATCATAAGCAGTATTTGAAACAAGCATTTGATTGAATAAACAGCCATAAGCTCAAGATGAATCCCTTGAAATGTGCTTTTGGGGTATCAACTGGGAATTTTCTTAGTTTTTCAGTCCACTAGTGAAGGGTAGAGATATATCTGAACAAAACTTGAGTGATTATTAAAGCACCTCCAGAAAAAATAAGAAAGAACTACATCAATTACTAGGAAGAATTAACTTCCTTAAGAGATCTATTGCTAATGTTGTTGGAAAGCTTTAACCATTGGCATAATTGTTAAAACTAAAGAAGGATGAAGAGTTTACCTACACCAAAATTCCTTAAAAAGTTTTTTGATAAACTAAAGAATTACTTAGATACTTTACCCATAATGACTCTACCTCCACTAATTGAACCTCTAGTTGTATATCTCAGTTTCTGATGGATCAATTAGGGCATTATTGGCATATAAGCAAGATGGTGCAGAAAGAGCTATTTATTATTTAAGTCAAGTTTTGAATGATGCTAATATTAGGTATTTACCAATTAAAAAACTCAAAATAGTTCTTTATTTTCTTGTACAAAGTTGAGATATTATATGTTGCCTATACTGGTCTTGTTATTAGTCAATTAGATGTAATTAAATATATTTTGTCAAGGCTATTTTTGAAGAATCAGCTTGGAAAATGGGATTAGAGTTATATGAGCTCTCTCTATAGTATACTCCATAAAGATCGATTAAAAGGCAAGCTTTAGCTAACTTTTTGGCCTTTTACCCAAATATGAAATAAAACTAGAGGTATGTAGTTGCTATGATTAGGGAGAGCCTTGGCAACTATAGTTTAATAGGTCCAAAATGATACATTCGATCGGAGCTACTATTGTGATTATATTCTTGATGGTTTGCGTATTACATTATCTTTTATGTTGGATTTCAAATGCACTAACAACTAAGCCGAATATGTAGCATTCATTATAGGGTAAGATTTTATGGCCAAATTAAGAGCTGAAGCGGTAATAGTTAAGGGATATTCATTACTGGCAGTCTCATAGGTATTAGGAGAATATCAATATGAAAGCCCGAATTTAGTGTCATATTGCAACAAAGCTTAGCATTTAACTTAAGGGTTCGAAAAATTTGATCTAATTTTTGTTGATAAAAAGGAAAATTTTAAAGCTAATTCTTTAGCACAATCAGCCTTTGTGTTTTTAAAATGTGATTTCCCAAGGACTTTATGAACACGTCATTCAATTTTGACTTTAAACAAGTGTACCATCACTACTGAAGAATTGAAAAATGATTAAAAGGTTAGGTTTATGGAAAACTTGAAGAATCCATCTATTTTTGGCCATTTCTAAGATTAAGAGGCGCCCAAAAGTATGTTTTAATGGAAGAAGAATTATTTAGAAAATGGTTTGATGGAGAATTGCTTAAATATATCCCTTACAAAGAAGCTTTTTTTAGCCATAGTAGAGGTTTATAAAAGGATGGCTAGGGCACATTAATTTGTTCAAATGATAAAATTGCAAGTAACTTGACTAGGATACTATTTACCTTTATATGAGAATGAGTATCATTTGTATGCCAAAGGATTTAAAGAATGTTAAAAGCTTGGTCCTGTATGTCATTTATCAATTAAAGAGTTACATTTTGTAATTTGACCATAGCCATTCAAAAGGTGGGCAGTAAATGTAATTGGCAAAATTTGTCCTTCTTCAAGCAAATGGCATGCTTTTACTATTATTGCCACTGATTATTTCAGTAAGTGGATCGAAGAAATTCTCATGAAGGTGGCAAATTGGTAGACAATGATCAAGTTCATAAAAGAATATTGTATTCATGCATGGCTTGCTCGAGTCCATTACTATTGGTTAAGGGATTGTATTCATAAGGGACGAGTTATAAGCATTTGCCCAAAATTTGGGGATCAAATTGCTCCATTCGACACCTCATTGTGCCCAAGCAAATGGTTAAGCCAAAGCTTTGAATAAAGTTCTAATAAATTGTATAAAGCATTTTGTTAAAGGAAACCTCAGAAGCTACCATGAGACTTTGTTAGAAGTAGTTTGGGTGAATAAAGTAAGTAAGAGAAGCACCACGATTGTTGGTCCTTTTGAGTTGGTATATGATTAAATGGCAATGGTATTTACTGAGTTGACCGTCAAATTGTTTAAGAGAGAACATCAAAAGAAGTTAAATTTAACCGAATATAAAAAGGCTTATATTGGCAAGAGTTAGATAAGTTAGATTAAAAAAGGTTAGCTATATTAAATAAGCTAGAATTGAAAAAGAAAAACGTGGAGCAAGCCTACAGTAAAAATATTAAGACCTAAAGTTATGCAGCTAGGGATTTGGCATGGAAATTAATCTTTTCTAGAAACATTGTGTGTGGTAAATTTGGTCAGTCATGGGATGGGGCTTTCAAAATTTACCAAGTCATCAGGAATAGAGATCGTAGACATTGGATTTTTAGGGCTCCTGTGTTTAGATTGCCTAATGATGAATAAAAGGACTAAGTTCTAAGGAATGAAAATGTTAATGTCTAGTCCAAAGATCTCAAATTTTTCTTTAAAAATTAAAAACAAAAGGTTTTTTGCCCCACTTGAAAAATCTCATGGTGCGACATAAAATGCGAGAAAAATATGCGTCTGTGGTGGGCTGAGGACTCGAGCTGATAGGCCCAAGCCTGAAGTATTTGAAAAAGAAGATAAAATTTTAAAATTAAGAAAGTTACATTTTTACACATTTCTGGCCTTCAGGCAAAACGACAGAATTTTGCTTTGAAACAGCCATTTTTTAGCCTCAAAACGACCATTTCATACTTGTTTGAAACGGCCGTTTTGCCTCAACAAAATGATGTCATTTTGCCAAAGAAGGAAGAATCCGTACACATTACCCTTATGGGCAAAATGACCATTTTGATCCTCAAAAAGCCATTTTACACCTCAAAATGACCGT